>VOMN01075821.1:0-22621 GCA_014899125.1 Orchestia grillus
GCATGGCTACAGCGTTACGTCTCTCTAGGTCGTAACGTTACTTGATCACTTAACCAGTGTCGTAATGACGCTCAAGAATTCCTCGTACGTAGCTCATGCGAGTTGGTTTCCTGGCATACCTAACATCTCTCTTGCTCCAAAAGTAGGGCAGGGTGCGTCTTGAAGTTCTAATAGGGAGTTTACCGGCTAAAGGTAAATATAATTCGTCTGTCTTGAACAAACTAATGCTACAAACACTATTCTAGTTGCTCTAAAAAAATGTTCCAGTAACGCTAACACACAAGAGAATCTCTGCTGTTTTAACGTATTTTGAATTTGCTTGCACCGCAAATATGTAACTACACGAACTTTACGCTCAGAATTTGGGGAATTAAATTTAAATTTAACAGCAACAGGTGATGCGAAACAACACATGCTTTGTACTCAACCTTCAGTATATCAAATACAGAATCAATATGTAATGGTCATTGTACATGCTCAGTATTAATCATATTAAATTCAACAGCAACAAATAAGGCATATAGCATAAGCTATGTGCATTATTGAGAAGTATACGTACATACAGCATTGGATAGGTTTGGGATATACGTACATACAGCATTGTATGGGTTTGGGATAAATTGAGATTTATACATTCCACGTTTGCAGCGCAACCCCGTTTCAGAGCGGAATTACAACATTCTATGATATTTGCTGAGCTGAAGCAGGAACACCTCGGCCTGGGCCACACTGGTGTGTCGCCTTTTCAACAATGTGGGAAATAAATTTTGACCTGGCACATTAGTCCATGGTGCCCACGTAAGCCTCAGTGTGATACTTTGCAAAAAACGCCACTTTTGCTCTTTTTTATTAAGGACTGTTACGGGCGGTCAATATATCAATTTATTTCGATGGTATCTGCCAAGTATTTTCTTTGCGCTACTATTTTTCTTAGATGTAAATGAAAGGAAAGCGAGATTTTCCGCGCAGAAACTATCTAAGCCCTACAGTTTCTAAGCCAGAATATATAACCATGGCTGGGCTCGGTCTCTCGATCATCCCTCCGCGTTTCAGGTCTCTGGGACCCTCGTCGAGTTTCTAACCTAACCTAACCTAACCTAGCCTAACCTAACCTAACCTAACCTAGCTTTTAACCTAACCTAACCTAACCTAGGCCACCCCAGCTGGGGCAAACGTCGCTGCTGCGGCTGGGTCGCTGTAGCGTAACTCTGAAATAGGGTCAGGAAACCGGGATTTGACGTTGGTTGAGCGCAATCGGGGCAGTCATTGCTGAATTTCTTCTCGATTTTTCCATACTTCTGCGGTGAGTGTTTTAGAATGAAATCGCCGTAAATGTGGCATCTTGTTATGTAGTCGACTATGTGTTAAGTTAAATACGCGTCTTTTTTTCGCTAATCCCACACCTCGTACCTGCAAAAATTACTACAGTATCTCTGGAGGACCTCGCAATTCAATCCTGTTTGCTGCTGTAGCCCTGGACGACCGGACGCGCATGCTCGTGTATACAGACATCACTCCGGCACACGCGCTCACGCTTGGATGCTGACGCTGTGCTGTGCCTGTTGATGTCTCCCGCCACAACTGGTCGAGGCTTTCACAATACCGCGATATCACAGGAACGTCGGCGAATGTTTGTCAAATGTTCACTCATTAAATTGATCACTTGGCTAGTCAGTATGTCAGCTTTAAGAATTTTTAGTTTAATGATAAGGCTTTGTATGTGACAAGAAGATACGAATAAGTTTTTTTTCGAGGAATATGGCCATTTCTTTCTTCGTATTTTCATCCAAGAATCATAAGTCCGGTACAGTCAGAGGTGGGCAGCGCTACTTTGAAATGTAGCGGCCGCTACATTTCAAAGTAGCGCTGCCCAGCTCTGGGTACAGTGTGGCTGAAACCGTGTTCTTCAAGACCGCCAACTAGACCAGATGCAGTTTATAGGTCCGGAGAGAAAGAAAGTCACTCTTCTTTTGAGATTGAACCTTTCCGAGCATTCCTGTATGCTTGAAATCTTTTTCTCACGGGCATATTTCATCGAAAAACTAGGAGTGAGTTCATTTTTTTTGTGAAGGTATGATCTAAGCAGTTACAGCGCTATCGGTTCTAAACGTACGAGCCATTCATTTCCTTGTAACGTAATTACATGAAGTGTATGTATGACCTACACCTAGACTCCTTGCATGAAAGTCAGAATTAAGAGAACAGCTTAGCTTTGCAAGATGGCTTCTCTTTGCACAACAAACACGCTCACAGTTAGCAAGAGCTTTGAACTATACGCTCTGTTTCAGACAGAAAAACCAAGAGCAGTAGCATAATACGATGATAAATGTCTTTAACGGAAGCAGTTACCAACTCTGCCGCCCGGCCTCGTTGCTTTAAATGATCCGTTAATGACTGCACTGCTGAATGTTTTTCGTAGGCCATGGACTTTATTACTTCTAAATTGAGGAGAAAATCTTCGATATGCGCGTTCAGTGGAACGCAAAAACGGATCGCAGATCATTTAGTACTAGGAGAATATCAAACATCACTGGTCTCATGATCTTAATGCTGCTAACACAGTTGGTAGGAGTCACCTGTTAGTTAAGATAGAACAAAATGAAGTTTGCCAGCCGTACTGAGGGTTCACAGTGAACTTTGGTCCACGCTTCAATTTCGAGAGGTTGAAATCGTACTCTTTACGACAAACGTGATGACGCTGTGAGTGGATTTTATTGTTCTCCCGTTCATCTGCAGGCGTCCCACAGTTGTTTTTCAACGCATAGAATCTCTTTTTCTTGATGTCTAAGATGAATGTGGGAGCAATTTTTGGGCCGACTACAACCTGGTTAAAACTGCCAGACTCTCACTGGAATAGAAAATATACAACAAATTCTGATGGGATGGTTTAAATGCCAACTTGCTCTCCCACGAATTTCGGAGGAGGAATCAGATACTCATAGGGTGAAACAAGGAGAATCTCTTGAGGCAATTACAAACCAATCATGAAGGTACATACGATCTACATACGATGAGTCTAGTCTTCACATCATGACGAACGCTTTACTTTATTCGTATCTTTTGAATCTCGTATGAATTTTGAACAGCTACTCTTGAATCAAAAGCCTGAAGTTCAATGCTACCTCACCTCCTTTGACGAAAGAGACAGATATGTCAAAAGATATTTTAAAATGACGTTTTAAAAAGAAACTTTAAATTTCTACTGGGAGTTATATCACATAATTTTTTATCATTTTTCCTGAAAAATATTCTATTAAGATAGAATCATTTAGAATGAGAATCATTTCTCCATGTCAAGGCCTACAAATTAAGGCACCTATAAATATAAACAATAATACAGAAAGTTGTAATTTGAATTTTTTTGGTGAATTAAATATCAAACAAGTATTACATTTGAGGAAACAAATCTACAAACAATCGATGCTTCAAAACTGAAATAAGCGTAAAATAATTATAATAAAATATGCCTCACAAGAAATAAAACAGTATAACAAAACTATATTTACCTCCCAAAAGCCGTTCTATGCATACGAGTACAGTCGGTCAGGAAACTTTGCTCACCCTCCAGTCAACATTGGAGTGGAAATATCTGTGTTTCGCTTTACTGGACTGTCCAGCATTTTTATACACTTATCATACAGTAATTTTCCGATGGGCAAGTAGGCATACATCAAGACATTCATATCTCCGATCAATGAAAGACTAATAATGATGAGAGTTGAGTTAAGCTCACACTTCCTTTACAGTGTTAATCTTTGAATGCTAATAAGATAAGATTGATTCTCACGCTCCTTGACCCCGAGATTCCCTTTTCCTGTCCCTACCTCCCTCATCAAGCCCCGTCGTATCTACGTTAGACGCTTTCCCCTTTCCGTATGCCATCCCACCCAGCAGGGGGAGCCTGAGATTCCTTCCCTGACGACCGGCTTTGCACCAGCTGACCGCCATGGTAATTCATTAAGGAAGAGAAAGTCGAGGACACTTTGTTGGGGCTCGAATGGCAGTCTTGCCAATAGCCTCAATTAATCTTCCATGAGCTCACACCGTAAGGGAAATCTATCGCGCCTTCTTCGCGTCGTTATATTTCAGAAATATTTAGTTCGTTAAAATGTTTTAAAAGAAAGCTTTGAACGAAACATCTGGAGACCACTAGAAATAAAGTCTCTGAAGAAAATCAGTGATAGCTGACGTATATATAAATGTGAAATATTCAAAAGTTAGAAACCTTCTAGACTGATTCATTATTGGATTAATACGATGATTTCATAGAACCTCGAATTATCTTTTTTCTTTCAACTCGCTGTTCAGACTCTAACACATGGACACCATGTCAGAATTGTCCTTCGAGTGGTTCGGGGGACAGAAGCTTGGCTGACAGGATGAATGGATAAATTAATAGATTGATGGACGAAAAAACTGATGGATCGATAGATGGATGAACAAATTGGTTAATGGAATATGATACATGGTTGATTTCAACATCAATTAATCTTGTGATGTTCCTAACACTGTGCGCCGTAGAACTGGAGTGCTGTTTTTGGCCACCGCGCTCTGGTCCAACCGGCTACTGAAATGAATGAAATGGCCAGTGCGGGTGAACCTATGGGCTTTAGACAATGTTCAGGCCGGCTTACTCTCACATTTATGCTTTTATGTGTATGCGTTTGGTTGCTGCAGAGAAGACCCACAGCTGTAATATTAACCCCTGACTAGGAAAGGATGAGTGAATTCGCTTTCACCGAGCTCGTGTTTCTCAACTTAGGACGAGTACACCGATCAAACTTAGATTTAGGAACGAAAACAGCTGGAAATGAATTCTCTTCTCTTGACCTCTGCCGGTATAAGCTATTAGCCTACCATTACTGGATGTACAACTGCAGCAAATAAAAAAGTTGTTTCAATACTGTACGTTTTCGCCTGAAAACGTGTCAGAAGGGGTTAAAGGGATAAACTTGTAAGGGATAAACTTTTCACACACTGTAAGATATGAAACTAGTGCAAGATTTTCCCTGGTGGCCTGTTTGGAACTTTTAAACAGCTTGTGATCCATTCATGGTCATCAAGTTAAAACATGTGGTGGCTCTATGACTCAGGTCTAAATACAGCCTAAGTGTGTGAGGTGATATACATGGCAATGGGGTTTGCTGACCCCTTCGCAGTTCCCTACGCAGGACCGCAGGCCACAGGTTCAGAACCACCGTCATTGAGTATAGACGCAAAACCGAGTCCGAATTAAGAGGCTTCCTGCGATGCGGCGTCTGGCGGGTCATTTTACCCTAGGGAAATTGCACCGTCACAGGAAACGAGTGATGAGATTTTGTCCATTTGAGCGAAGTGTTGTTTCCAAGCGGCGTCGGCGCGGCAGCCCCGACCACCGGGAGCTGGTGAAAGCCTCTTGGTTGGAAAGTCCAGCTCGGCAGCTAACCATGAAAGCCTCGTCAGCCGCTGCTGAAAGCAGGTCAATGCTAAGAAAGTTCAGAGAAAAGCTGGAGCTTCAGCCGAGTGCAGCCTGCAGCTCTGCGAGGCTCCCACTCAGATCAGAACCTTGCACTTGTGAACGAGGGTCATTGAGAGCGCCAGCGACAGCGCCTCTTTGTTCCACATCGCTGAACGCAGGCAGGCTCGTGATGCCTGTGTTATTCATGATTACTTTGCGAGCTGTACGAGTTGCGCGTGTCTACAGACTCACGTTTTGACAAGCGCCAGTCATTAGAATTACAACTGTCGAACTGAGGTGCCCGCGCAGCTCTAGTCATTTATTAAGGGGTTCAAATTTTCGGGCACAACGGCGTCCAGTTCACAAGCCTTCCCCCGTGCTGAGCTGCAGGTGCTTCACGTGGCTGGCGGCCAGAAACGAGCGGCCTGTTGCCGGCATCACAATGCGGAACAGAGTTCAGAAATCAGATTCTAGTCTCGCAAATGCTATCGCAAAAATTCTACCCTTTGCGTTTTTACAATGAGGTGATTTGGTGCCAAGTGTGAAGTGGTGCCAGCAAGTCCAGCTGTTGCAGGTATAGTTTTGCGTGTAAGAAAGGGAATGTGGCCTACATAATTTAATTAAAATAAAATAATAGCAAAAGTACAGACGCGGATAGCTGTTCCTAAAGCGGGTACATTACTTCCAGAAGGGAGAGCATCTCAGTTCTGTCGTTGCAACAGATATTGAAAGGACTAAATTTTTTATGCATTGAATATTCAATTGTTAGTTTTGAGTATCGAATATTAATTAATAATTCTTCACGATTATCTACTACAACTAATTATCAAATATTAATCACTAAGTAAGAAATTCATAATATTAGGTATCAGATTATTCGAATTAAGTAATTATGTTATCATTAAATGAAGAGTGCTAAAAATCAAGTACAAAGTCCTTGGTACTCCACATGAAACCCTCAGTACGAGTCATGGGTGCCCACACAACGACAACAGGTCCAAGTTAGAGTAGACCTGGTGAGCTCCGACGCTGGCCTCTGCAGCGCTCGCTAAACCAAAATTTCGCTTCACATGAGTCAGCTTCTCGCAAACGAAGAAATTCCTCGACTGAACCATTTGATGTACTGACTCGAGTATGAAAGGACGAGTTCATTCAAGCTTTTAAATCAGAATTTCTGCAGAATAAGTGTTTTGATTTTTTTACTAAATCGATCGAGGTGTATCTAGTAGTTTAGGATGGTCGAGGAATTGTGAATCGTTTTGTTTTAAATCGAAATATTGCTCATTTATTTTGATCAACTAACTGCAAACCATGTGCAGTGAACATACGTTACCTGATGTTGACAAATGGATAAAGGTGCCACTTTCGCGAAAGTCACTTTCAAGGGTCAAGCCCTTAATTTATCTTGCCGGAAAACCGTGTGGCGAACATAAAATATTCACAGCGTCACTGCAAGGCAGGTACGGGAGGGTCATTCATCAGTCTGGCAACGGAAACGACTGCTAGACTTTCTCTTTTAGCGGCTCTAACGAAACCTGGAAGGCAGATGGTACAACATCGATAACTTTTGAAAACATCAATAAGTTTTTGGAAACAAATATGGTGCTTCAAGTCACGTCGTCCTTCCTGACAAGAAAAAGTCTTCCCATCTACTCCACACGCGTGACGGTTCCGCTTGAGGACGCAGTATTTCGTGTTCGAATGTCCAAAATATCTAAGAATACAGAGGTAAATTTTCAGAAAGATCCGCTTCACTACTAACTTTTTATATGTTGTTTAAGATTACTTGAAAATATCATTTTGAGGACATTATTAATGACACTTTAAATGGATATTCACCAAAAATATGCTTCCGCCGTTACATTAATGCTGACATATACAATGCCAGTTTCGCCACACGCATACAAAATTTACTGGACGACGTGATTCGTAAAACGTTAGTTCCGTATATATACTTAGTATTGTGCCGTTCATAAACTCAGTCTTGTTCTATGTGTAGATTCAGTATTATTTATAGATAGCCTAACCTGCAGGCCTACGTCATCGTTTGGAAAATCGAAGACATTACACTCAAGCACCGCCATAAAACTTCTAAAACATTCTGTGGTTGGGGATCAACACCTTTGTCAAGTATGATCCACAGCAGAATAGATTTCCATCATATTTACGATCGGGAAGGAAACTCCGGCAGTTTCCCCGCGGTCGTATCGCCCTGCTGATAATTAAGTGGAAAGTCAAACCTCAGCGAAATTTTCAGGGCACTTGCGTATCGACAGTAAATTTTCAAAGGCTCCGGGGACGATAAATGCCTTCCGCCTTTTCTTCAGAGGCGTGCGGCGGAAACCGGACGAAAGTCAGCGTGGGAAGAGACATCGAACTGTCGCACTGTGATCCTTAATGATGTGCGCAGTAAAACAACCCTCGAGCTTGGGTCACGACCCCGAAATTTAATTGGAACTTATTGCTCTTATATTCAAAGGCTTACTTTGGATTGTTCTGAAACTTCAATTGTTGGCTGGAGTCGAAATTACCATGTATTTTAGACAATAGTTTGTCTAAGTTATACGGAACACATACCCATACGTTGACAGGAATTCAGTAGCCGATGTTTTCTACGGATGAGTCCCCTCGTATTTTGTTGATAAAAAGCATCGTTTACAGTTCTTTGTATTCTTTCGCACACATTAACAGGTAGACGGATCTTTGAAGCGCTGTAAGCTCTCACGAGTCACGGAACAGTTTATCGCGCTCTCTTTCGTGTATCTTTATTGCGCTCTTTTTTGTGTATCTTAACTGCGCTCAGTGCAATTAATATATCTTTATTGCGCTCAGTTTAGTATGTCTAGATCGAATACAAAAGCGGCTTCATTCGAACTTTCATGACAATCATAGCTGGTAAAAAATTAAAAAAATGTTGAAAGTACATTACAAACTTTTTTCAGTGATTATGGAGAAGTTCATTGTGCAGCTCCAGGGCTACGCATGGGAAATTGATGCATGTAGCAAAAATATTAAAATTTAGCCCCAATGTCAGGTAGAATAAATACAAAATCATAAGCAGAAAAATATGAGTAAATTTTTGCTACTGATGGAAATCACACTTCGTACAAACACTGATATGTCATAGCATTATTTGGTAGAGTTGTGGAGCCTGCTCCTAAAAGCAGAGGTCAACGCTTAACTCTTGCGTTAGGTTGGGGAAAAGTTTATAAATATCATAATTGATGTGAATTATTGTCATATAATACACATCAATACGAGCTGACTTTGCAATTTTGGGAAAATATGAAAAGTTCGCTCAGTGTGGCCCGGGCGTGGAGATCCAAACATCTGTAAGGCTAAGGTCTAAGACTAAAGCTAAGGTCTAAGACTAAAGTTAAGGTCTAAGGCTAAGGCTCAGACTAAGACATGCTTATAAAAGTCACGTATGCATTGAATTTTTCTCCTAATCAGCCCCGTGATTTGTTTCTTGACTCCTGTTCAGCACGTCCACGAAACCTCATGAGCAGCTACACATAATCCTTATTTGTAAAGACTAGTCTCCTAACAATTGCGAGCTCCATCCATCCGCTACTCGCCCCGCATTTCTTCGAAAGCGAACTCTCGTTTCAAAGTTACACAGGGGCCCACAAATAAAATGGCCGTAGAAACATATTCCACAACATGCAACGCACGAAGGACTTTTTTTTAATGTGCGTACATGGAAAACACACGCATAATTTTCGTAACGAACAAACTTACATTTCAAAGTATCCTGATCATGAGCACGACAATGTCCCACTAACAAATGTTATATTTAGCACTGAGGAATGACACCCAAAGCTGCACCTAAGCTCTCCGAGCGCGCGAGTTTTCCATGCCAGAGCAACTTTTTACGATTATAAAGCTTCAATAAATAATCGTCTGATATATAGGTCTGTAACTCTGAGCTGCACTCACCCCCTACATGGTACTGGAGTAACGCACGATTCAATGTATCTCGTACATTGTGTGTATCGAACTTGCCATGATCGTCGATATCACGGACTGCAGTTCATTCGTTACCTATTTCAGGGAACGTGCGCTGATTCATTTCATGCATGAAACATGAAATGAAAATGTCTATTATTTAATAATAGATTGAAGCCGGAGTATTGAATATCTGTAACGAAAACCATTAATTACATCATTGATAAGCATCGGAACGTATGCATGAAGTTGGATTCTGCATCATTTTCGTCACTATTTGTCTAAAACTGTTCGTAATTCATTTTCAAAAGACTGGAATTGAATTTACCATATCATCGAAATGTATCGCCTATGTGTTAAGCCCATTAAAAATCAATCGTATTACGTCAAAAATTATCCGCAAACTCTAGCGAAACGCGCCAATTACATTCACTGAGTTGATTTTCTTCGATAGAACTTGATGAGGAAAACCTAATCGAACAAATCCCACTCGATTTTCAGTAGTCGGTCTCATTATATTGCTTCGACACTCATACGGGGACATTCAATGCGTTCCCACATACAATCCATCTCCGCTTATGAATCAGGGGGCATTTTGCATAACTCTGCCCTTCGCTCGCACCACCGATGAGCTGCAGCCCTCACCCGAGCGAGTGTGTCACTTCACGGACCTCCGTCCGAGGACCCCGGGCCATCTCCCTCCTTCTCTCCGAACTCAAGTCGACCACCGAACGCAAGCAGCCCTGAGAGATTCATTTTAACGCAGAAAGTTCGACATCTTCAAAAGAGAGTCAAAAAACGGCTCTCTGGTCACTGTCGAAAGTTTAATGAAAGGCGAGACATAATGGAAGAGAAAAAGTGCAAATGGACCTGGCAGCCAAATTTATCTCTCCGCGCGCTTATATGAAGCTGCGCGTTGAGAGGACGACTTATTGAACGGATGAGGAATAATTTGGTGACTTAAAGACTGCGGGTTTGATTGAAGCCGCTTTCCTTTATCGTCCTCTCACGAATGATAATCCGGAAATTACTTTGCCGTAGCGGGCATGTCCGGGAGAGATTTGAACGTGTCTCTACGCAATTAATGGTATGAATTTTTTAAATCTTTTGGGGGAGCTGCTGTAAAAAGTGAAAAGTTATAGTTTTTAACAATGAGCTTCATGGATTTCGGACTTAGGTTATGAGATTGAAAAAAATATTGGCGGTACAGAGAAAACCGTCTCTCTGCAATATCAATTCTGGCCATCATCGACTGGTAGCGGACAACCATCAATCGATCAGAGCTACACGTACTCTGCCATTACCCTGTACGCCCTGTGGTGGCTCTCAAGTCATGTGCTAATTTAACTTTTAATTTACTTTAACATTTCCTAAATGGGACATAAATTCGCTTTTCTGCATCTGGTAACGAATATGATACGTCGATCATTTGTTGCAGTTAACCTACTCATGTTCTTTACATTCAAGCGTGCAAACATAACATAAGAACAAATTTAGCTCACAGAAAAATATAAATTTGAGGCGCAGGGATTTAATAGCTTAGAAATCACAATTGGTTAACGAAGAAATAGCCAATGAAATTATGTTTCTTACTCATCTTTCATACCGTCGAAAGAATTCTAACTTCAATTGAATATATATTTCAACATCCCATGCATCACTTGGTAGTTTTTTCATTTTCCTAGCAACGATTTGCACATCAATATTTTTTATCCACCATGAATCACATGAATTTCCAGCAAAGGGATATTCACTAATTCATTACAGAATGACGACTTCTTCGTAAGTGGACACTGACCAATTACAAATATAGCACCAACCCAGCATTTACTGCCTCATTTACGACTGTAATTTGAGTTCAATTGTGACTGTAGAATTGTGTTCACTTTGCCATCACAGACGTATATCAACGTAGAGATGATGACGAACAACTTATAGCCTCTCTTAGAATGAATTTTAATTTTTCTGTATTTCCTGTGTTACCGTATTTGCTCGGGTTAACTCATTTTTTGTACTTCCTAACGGTTACCAGTACAGCACCTACTACAATGTATTGCCGTATGCACTTACTACAATGTATTGCCGTATGCACCTACTACAATGTATTGCCGTATGCACCTACTAAAATGTATTGCCGTATGCACTTACTACAATGTATTGCCGTATGCACTTACTACAATGTATTGCCGTATGCACCTACAGTGTATAGCCGTATGCCAGAGTAAACGAGCCTTGTGTTGTATAATGGTAATAGTACACCGACGTGTAACGTGGAGGTGTTGCTATAAGAGATAATTGCCCCTTACGGACAATTGTAGAAGAGGAGCATGGGTTTAGTTAGGGCGATGATGTAAACGGAAGAGAAAATCGTATTTACTGTTTACTTACATAAGTTTGGAGAATGGTGAGTACACTTAGATTCATCGGTCACTGTTTGTACGTATGTATGTAGGCATCACCATACTGCGAAATACATAGTATGTACATAGTTTCAGTCTTGTATGTAGTACTCGTTTGTAGTCGTTCGTTCTAAATTTTGAATCCTAATATTTGTGTTATGGATGTAAAGGAAAACCCAGCTCAAGGTAACTTAAAACATGTCACAAAAGCCACAGGTATAACTGTGTATCTATAGACTAATATTTTAAAATCTATCCCATCCTCTAGCCTACAGCAAAGGCTGACTGCATTCATGCCTGGAGACGACTTAAACACTGTTATATTTAAGAGAACTAAACTCTCATTCTTGCAAACAGACGAGCAAGAGTAAACAATTTTAAGATTAGCATTAGAGTGCTGTACGAAGGCAAAGCAGCCGGCCATTCGAATAAAGGATGTCAACAAGAGAGGTGAGCTGTGTTTTCCCGCAAACATTCTAACCCTCGAAGAGTCGGAGCTCAGCGTGATTCAATCAATCGAAAAAGTTGGGTATGCATCCCTAGCTGACAGCGTCCGTCCTTCCACCGAAAAAAGAAAGCTCGTGGCTCATCTTCAAGAAAGGTTTGGGCTCCAATTGGCAACATCAAAGGCCCTGGCGTAGAGGGTACTCGCAAGGCAAAGCCATGCGCCCCTGTATGGAGAGGAGGGGCGCTCGCCTGGGCTGCAGGTTGCCTGCTACGACCGCTTCGAAGGAGAAAGTCAAGGCGGAGAAAGTGCCGCACCGAACAAGAAAAGAGAAAACTGGCTGTTAGAAAGTCATGAGGATACACTACTGTGAGTTATATATTGTGACACAACAAGTATGATAATGGTTCTTCGTCCTGGGCATACACGTCTTGCACGTGTCTTGAACGTCCGTGAGTAATTTGAACGGAGTCATATAGAAGCCTCGGTAATGACCAACTCCCACAGCAAAAAACAGATGGTCAACCATTTTGTGCTACTGGAAATGTCCCCTAGCAATGAACTCTGAAAGTAATCGACACCTGACCAGGTTTTGGAAAGCAACATACTGGCGCAACACTTAGTAAGTAATGAGGTTTTTCGAAAGCCGTGACATGAAAAACGTGCGCTAACTTCGCCACAAATGTGTCCTGTATGAAAGGACGGTCGCTTCCAGTTGGCCGTTAGTTTTGAACTTTATTACACAAGACTGGGGATGAGAGACAATGAAAGGGAAAACGCGAAAGTTTTTTACCTTCCCTTTAACTAAACCCAAAAACTTTAATTAAAAGAGCACTGGTGACTCAGTATGCGGTCTTAAAGGAGCGAATTTAAAGGCAGTAGAGGTTGCCTTTCATTTTGGAATTGACGAATGTGGTACGTGCTGCCGCTCCAGAATACGCGGTAGTTAACATTCTACACCAGTAGCACTTTCCCACGGCGGTTGAGTACATACGTTCTCCGCTTAGCTTTTACTAGAGCAGTTCCTGTGATATCTGTGTTATCGAATGATGCAAACCCAATCTAACACATTTTACTGCTGATTGTGAGCCAGGAACAACAACCTTCCCTGCAAAAGACGTGGAGATGCAACTTACGTCACTGTAGTTGTGCGTCATTTCTGAGCGCCACTGCTACATAATTCGATTTATTGTTTTTCAAGTAAGGTTTATATGACTGAAAATTCTTTTAGCTCATCTTAGTAAATCCAGCAGGACATTCGCAACGAAGCATCATTTGGTACACTCCTTGATAATAATAAAAATTAGCTTTGCAGGAACTAGCATACTTTTCGGTGATTGATAATCCAACAGGTTCAAGTTTTTGTGATTCCTTCGGATGTATGCTCTGTGAATATTTATCGTAATTTGTAGAAGAGCTCTTCTCTCAGTTACGCATATCACACGCTGTTGTTGCGTTTTTTCTCATCTTTAACTGTACGTTGATCTGCTTTAGCCCTCAATCACGCGTATTCAGGCCTGATGCTACCCCTTAGTTACATTCTCTGCAATGAAGTTAAAGAAGCCAAATCGACGGTATGCCGTAGAAAATAACTGCTTAGCGCAGGCAAAAACATCGATAAAGCTAAGCGCACTCCAGGACCTCTAACTTTATGGCTCATGACGGTAAGAATATTTAATTAAGAGAATGTAATATTTAATTCGCGTGCTGACGCATAGGAGCCGTCATGAGTTTAATGGAAAGTGTCAACTCGCAACTCGTGCATCGGCGCCAAGACAACGGACGTGAAGAGACTGAACAGGACGTCTCAGTCGAATGAAAATCATCATCTTCCAGATGCTTGAGTCATGAAAAGACAGAACAGTTCTTAGTTCCGCATAATAATCATGGCAACAGCTCTAGATAATAATATGAATTAATATTTGATCAATAAGGAATAATGAACAAATGAGAGGAAACGTGACCCGAGAATGCCGCACCCTGCACCTCCGAATGTGTCTGATGTGCACAGATTTAGTTTATCAAGCACAACCTTTCGTCTTGAACTTTATGGTGGCATGAAGTGAAGTAGACCACTTGCCCTCAAAGGATCTTCAGAAAAATATTGTCGAAGCACAGATGGTTGGTGGTGATTCAACTTTTCTCAGTACTGCCCTACGCACTTGAGCAACGCGCCAAGCCTAATTGCAAAACGTGCCGCCGTTGGATCTCGCACTAATGTTCGAAAAAGAGAAAGCAGTCTCGGTACGACAGCTGCCACCCGGCCTTCACTTCCACTGCAGGGACAAGGCAGTTTTCGAAAGAGGCATTTTTGCGGTGAGGCTCTCAGAGAACATGTCTTTGAATACGAAAGATTGTTTAAATAACTATGTTTAAACAGGTAGGATATTAATTAATACTTCCGGAGTAACTGTGGAGTAACACTACGTTCACGATCACTACGCATCGTTTTTAAATATAAGAGAAACTCTCTGCTTTCAATACGAGCATCACATTTTAGTTCAAATGTAGAAAAAGCCGACTATGGCACTGATGAAGCATTTACTCTATTTAGACGTTCTAGCCAACTACGGCTCTATGGAAATTAGAATATCATTTGGTTAATTTAGTAATATTAGTTGTTAAACAGATAGGCAAAACGATTTCAAAACTTTAATGAGACCAAGCGAATATAACTGCTGCATGTAGCATTTAGAAGGTATCATTTCCGGGCAAAAATGAACTATAATGTTTTAAAATACCGCATTAGTTCAAGAATACACAAAAGTACCGAAACATTTCAATTTAAACTTTTAAAAAGCTCTCTCAAATAACGATATTGACTAGAGCTTAAAAATCAGGCACATCACCACACTCGAATCCTTAAACGAGCTCCTGTACGCAAATTTACTCCACCATTGAAATCACGGAGCAGTTTGACAGGACATTTTTCATATTTCCATACGAAAATAGACTACAAAAATAGGAGCCTAATCTTTAAGAGACAAAGAACTACTGCGCAATGTCGTGCAAGACGACTGCTTCACTCGGTAAGTATCTCACCTGAAGTCTTAAATTTGCCTTGTAATTCCCCCATAACTCATATCATTTTCTCCTTTTCGTGCGACCGTCGTTGATTCTTTCTATAATCTGACTCACATAGTAGGTCTTTTTGTTTCAATGGCAGTGATCAACGGCAGCAACTGCACCAATTTCAAAGCATAATATCACGGTGAATTTTCGCAGTAACTGTCATGAAGTCTCTTCACCTGCTACCGTGCTCATTGCTAGGTGTAGCCACACCACGCCTCTCAGGCACCGTGCACTGAACCGAACGATCCAATAATAATTATTCCCACGCCAATGCATGAATTACACTTCGTGACCGGAACGCTCGCTGCCGGAACGGATCCCGTCCGCACACACGGACACATCGACGCAGGGAAGCCGTGCTAGGGTTGGACTTTCTCCAAGGCGCGCTTGCGAAATCTGGGGTGTACGTGCCCTCTGTAAGGCGTGAGCAATGATCCAGGAAAGTACGGTCCACGAGGAAAAACGCGCTTAGGTTTTAAGGGTTGAAATATTTCTACAAGGAGAGTTGCCTCGTTAGAAATGGACCGGATTACCACAACTAAAGTTCAACTCTAACCTGCAGCAATGAAAGCTCGATAGGCAGCACCTTTCTAAAACGTACTAAAATGTACATTGAAAACACTTCTGGGGCTATATTGTTTAACATTTAAATTTAAATTAAAGGCACAAGTAATATTCTTCTGTTACTTAGGTCTTTATGATTGCAAGGTACAAGTTTACATCTTTTAGAAAAGGTTCTTCAAATAATTTTTGTACAGTATAATCACTACCAAGATATTTTACCAAAACAGGTGTATGAACATTTAAAAAAGCAAAAAATAGATGAACATGTACGAGCATGAAGTAGGTTGTATCTTCACAAGCATGTATGCGAGCGAGAAAACCAGGAGTGTAAAACGAAAAAAATATGCTAATTTATCTACATGTTAGGAAAGTTTCCTCAAGTATCGGTGACAGCAACCAGCGAACGTGAATGAGTGTTAACTAAATTCAATGTCGCTTTTCGGCAACTAATAACAGGCACTACGCAAATGCTAAGCTCTTGCTCATCCCCACTACGTTCCCACTTCAGTGGACGTAGCTCATGGTTCTAAACTTCCCACTGTCGTATAACTCTTTCAATCTACCACTCAAAGCATTTTACATCAATATTTCACGAATTCATATTCTCACATCAGCCTTCCTGCCTACCATTCGCTCACAGAATCCAGAATACGGGATCCCCGCATGGAGAGCAGCGTTGAGGAGGAGCCGAGCAAAGCGACAGCTGACCGACAGTCTGGCACGGGTGTGGTCGGGATGTGTCCACAGTCAAACTAAAATGCATTATTTCCGAATATTTTCTTTATGCAGGAGTATCGGAAAAGAGATTCTTGAGCTCGTGTTGAAAATTTTTCTTTTGAGCTTCCATTTTATCCCGTGGAACATACGTAGGCACACATTTAAAAAAATGATTTAGTAGTTTAATTTTTTTTAACCTTTAGAATTTATTTCCAATGCGTTGAGAATTGCAAAAAAATTATTTAATTGATTAACCATGACATTTAATTTTCCAGCCATAACCAAGCAGAGAATACTATCGTTTTCTGCCTTGGGCCAGAATGGATAAATTACTATTTGGCTGTAGTTTTTAGACACACATGAAGGCTCAATCGCTTGTAAAATTGGTCCCGCAGACCACACAGCACGACGGCAGCTCGTGGAGACCCCGGTCACCAGTTTCTGGCCGCAAGGGCCTGTTCTGTATAGTAACTGCTTATGCATTATCTATTATAACAGAATGTAGCAACAGGAACGCACCAAGTTGTCAATCTATTGATCAAGTCAAGTTTCATGGCGTCGATTACTAGAGCGAGAATGATGATCATTATTTCTAATAACAGTTTTGTTGTACACATATACCGTTTCGTATAACGGGTCCGTTCCGCGCTGACCGTATAGGTGATATTTCTTCAGACATAGCAACGTATGCATTTTGCTATGATGAATAGAGCTTGTGTATACGGAAACATCAAGAGCGTTCTGCAATAACTTCTATTTCTTTTAAAACAGTCTATACGTTTGTAATATCGGAGAAATTTAATTTTTCTCAAAAGTGATAATACAGAATATCCTAGAAAGTTTTCCCTCCTCCGTTGAAACACACATCAGCACTGTTCGTATCATGCCATCGCTCTACGCAATCATTTTTAACCTTCAAGTGCAAAATCATTTTAAACGTCAATTATTAATTCCTTGTCCAGTCCACCATACTCGGATATTATACATGTTTATCCAAATAAGACTTCAACGATATAAACGTTTAAATTTCCTTATTGTCACAATGATAATATACAATAATAGGATACAAATTCAGGATAAAAATCTGCATCAAAACACGCATCATGATTTCTGTGGTCGTACTTCTCCTCGTGTTGTCCTGTCATGTATTCTAGCCCTCCGTACATCGTCGGTGTGTACGAAGTATTCTAGCCCTCCGTACATCGTTGGTGTGTACGAAGAATTTTAACCTTCCGTATATCGTTGGTGTGTACGAAGTATCTAGGAAAAACATCCACAGAAAGTAACGACCGAGCTCTCCCGTGGAATTTGACTTAGCATTGCCCAGCGAGCCTCGCATACCCTAGGAGGGATGGACCGTGAGGAGTGGCAGCTGTGAGCACCTGCTGCCCCAAGTTACCTCTCTTCCCCAGGGCCAAAGAGATGCTCCACTTCCCCTTCAGGCTGAGGTAGAAAGCGGACACGTTACTCCCCCGCTGCAGACTGGAAATCTTCGTGCCCAGAGCTCCATTAAAGTCTCAGCACACCAGCGAACGCGGGTGTGGCTTAAGGCGTGCTCTGAATTGATTAATTAAGTCGATGCTGCGAATGCTCAAGTCTATGTACTAAAAGAAACAATGAAAGTGCTCATTTGGCTATTAATCGGTAGAAATTCTCGCCCGCATGCTTCCAATAGCAAGCTTTCATTCAGATTTCCGCTCGACGATTTTGCTGAACATGAAGTGACCTTAGCTTGCCTTTTTAAAATCCTTGTTCGAAGTGTGGGGATAGTAAATTCTTATTTTCCAAACTTTATAAGTACCCAATGGATGAGAGTTGGTATGAACTTAGCATTTATAGCGATTCAAAACTGCTCATGCTGAGATGGAAAGGTGCATATAATATGTTTGAGAAGTGTGAAAGTGGGACACATTTCTTTCCATCACAAGGAGTAACTGAGATCAAGAAAACGCGTCCGGCTTCCATTCGTTATTACGCGTCAAGTGAACTTGGCACGAGGCTTGTCACTTCTTCATTTTGGGTGAACTACTAAAGATATTTGTACGACTTTTGGAGAGCAAGTCATTAAGCATGACAGTACTAATTCTTTTATGGAATGAAACAATTCACACCGGACTCACATTTGGGTCACGGTTAGAGTCAACCAGCTCCGTTCAGACCCGCAACCTCATATGGGTGCAGGAACAGCGGTCATTTCCCGCACTGCACTCCCTGACAACTTATCTCAACCTCAACGGGATTAGACGATGTCTTCCCCGGCGTTAACGGGAAAGCACGATAAAGGTGCCATTACGTGGTGAACGATGCGCTTGGTTTTGTAAGTGCCATTACGTTCTTCCTAGTCTTCATTGACCCGGAGGCGTATTGTTGGAATTAGAATAGCTCGGAATGAAGGGTTGAGATGACCATGGAGAAGAAGGAAACAAGTTTGCAGAGCAAGATTTTGAATTATGTTCTTGATACTCGGAAAAAAAAATTAAATAGACTCCTTAGCGTTTGTTCTTTTGAGATTTTTAAAGTTTATTAAACAATCATACAAGATTCAAATCAAAACACGAACATCAGCATTTTTGTAATATGGGACACGTCTGAGAGGCGGGGCTAACCCGCATAACTTTATTTGATACCAGGAAAATTCCTGAATATTTCGCGAAAGTCCCAATTAGTTTAAGATTTGCAAATTTCAAAGAATTTAGGTCAAAACTGATTAATGCTTTATGAATAAAAGAATTTAACTTGACACCATTCATGAATTGTCATATGAAGTTAGAGAAAATATGATGATCCCTTACCTGTTGATGCGAGCGAGGTAACCCATGGGATCGGTGTATTTTGCCTGATGATTCATGTCCTTGCAGAACATGAACCACAGGCACTCCATGACGTGATCCTTCATGAGGTATTCGCGCATCAGGTTCAGCAGAGTGGTGAGCATGTCAGTAATGAATTTGAGGGAAACCTTGTTCACCATGGGGGTCCATCCATCGTCGTAAGCACTAGCAGGACGCTTGGGTTTGGTTTGGCTCACGGCTGTCGAGTCAGACTTCTCGATTTTTTGGTTCTCGTTATTGTGATCGCTGCCAAAACCGAAGCCGCCATCAAGGAAGAACGCATCGGAGTCTCCAGAAAGCTTGCGGCCCTCAGCAGCGTACTCGGTGATGGAATATACTTCGTTGAACATGAAACGTCCGAAAGAAAGATAGTTCATGTATTTCAAGGCGTTCATGCCCATTGCAGTGGCAATAGAACGTCGCTGGCGGCTCTTGGGGACTTCATCCTTCAAGAAAATACCCTCAGCGATACCCTCATTCTTTGGAATCCCTTCTTCTTCGAATTTCAAGACGTCTTGCACTTCTGAGAGAATAGATCTTTCCAGTTCGCTGCCCTTTTTCTCCACGAAAGTGGATGGGTCAACAGATTCGACAATGACGATTTTTTCTATTGTGTTTTCTTTAACATCAATGGGGACCGCATTGTCAGAAGTGCCGGTAACTAGTATCCAGCTACCGATACCAATCAAGAGACAAAGAATAATCGTTACAAATGTAATTAAAATGGCTGTAAACCGTGGAGTGTTAGTTTTCGACTGTAATTCTTTGTACGATCCTGATTCCATTATGATTCACTTGTTTCAAAGGGACAGACTATGCGAGAGAAGCCTGGAACGGAGGAACGGAGAGTTCGTACGGCTGACTACTCGTGTTGCTGAGAGACTGGGGAACCGCGAGGCGCTCCTCCTTTATATAGGACTTTCGTTGCTCTCTCTTGCAGACTCTCAATCGCGCCTCAGCTGTCTTCAGTAACGTATAGAAACTCCTCTACACCACTCTCATTATTCAATACTTATATTGCACTGTTTTTTTAAATTTCATTATAATTATACTTCGTATTTGTTCATCAAGTGTGTGCTACTTCTGAAATTTTAAAGTGCCAGCGAACATGAAATTTTATCAAGAAAAAATAGCAAGCTTTACTAGCCTTAGCAGTCGAAAATTAATTAAATATTACTCCGTGATAATGACTATTTTCAAGAGTATTTAACTAAACTATTACTTATTCATAAACTTACTTCTATTGCCGTATTACCTTTGATGCGCTACCTGGTACACCCATGTAAAAACTAAGTGCCATAGCTCTTTTGAGACTTTCTCCGTCCCATTGTCTCATCGCAGGCAGTTCACGTATACCCGATCCAACAAAGAATGAACAGGACCCAATTCACTGAATCTTACCTGAAAGTGCCGTACACAAGTTCGCGCTTGCTGTTTCCTGGAGGTGATGTATAAACTTAAGGGTTTCTAGGATTGTAGAGTCATGATGATGTCGACCACAGCACGACTTCGGCAGGTTACAATCGCTTTGGAAAGTTCCACATGAGTGGATTTCTTGATGCGAACTACTGGTAAATCATTGCTTTCCTACAATTGAATTATTTTAATGAATAATACAAATTTTATTCACGACTGGCACGGAAAATTTTCCGTCTATTACTGCAATGGCGTTCGGAACTGCGCGATAAGTAATCTGAAGATGATCTAAATATTTTTGTGGCTGCTCATTATTGGCTCTTTCCGGATTATTTTGAAAGTCTTCTTTACTTGACATTTACGACTTCCCCTATGACAAGAGACTTAAACGACCGACAACATGTGTACTTCGTGTCGGGTGATTCAAGGCAAGGTCGTAAAATTCTAAAACGTCTTAAGGGCTGCTTACTCGTACAGCGCTCTCCATTTTTTCTGTAAAGAGGCCCGTACTTTGGAGAAAATTGGAAGTGAGGGCGAAGGGTAAAACTTAAAATGACAATTTGTGACACGGCATCATCGTTACAATAATATTTCCTCCTCGCCCACGCGGCAAAATGGAGGAAAAAGCATATCTGCTTATTTGCACTGTTCACGTATGTGTGAAAAGCAGGTTCTACTCGTTCAGGTGCGTCCTGAAAAGAGTTCTCATCATGAAATTCTGTAGGCACACGCGGTAAAATGGGGTTATTGGGTCGGTTTCTTTCAACTTTTATACGCTCTAGCTTTGACTTAAAAAACACTAAATCTCGCCCTCATTGATACCGATTTTAGGAAAATGTGACGTCAGTAAGGCTGGAGCATTGTCGCTGTAAAGGCGATCGAATATGGAGCTATATATCATCCATCAATGGTCATTTTCGTTAAATCCATCTAAAGTAACATAGTTTACTTTGCAGGAGAACGTTTTAACTAAATCAATTATACTACTTTCAAAACGTAATGCCTGTTGACAATGTTCCTCGCAAAATAAAGACAGGTTGTCATAAGATCCAAATAGAAAAGCTTAGGTTTCACGGTTGGCAGGAATTCATTTATATTATATATGTAGCAGAGCTGGAGACTCTAATGAATAGCAGTTTTCATCGACGGGCTTCAATTATTTCCTCTTAATTAATCTAAATTCTAAATTTGTTATTGTAAATTTTCAATTATTTTTTGTTTTTTTTTAAGAAAATATTTCAGCAGCACGTGCGCTGTTCTCTTCGCTCTGGCATACTCGCCCTTCGCGTTGACAAATCCTTATTTTTTATTCGCTCCTCGAGAAATTTAGTTGTATACATCCTTTAAAGATATATGACCACTTATCCACGGCGTACTGCTAGCGTGCTGGCCTCGTAACCGAGAGGACCCTGGTTCAAATCTCGGCTCAGTCGAAGGCATTTTCACGTTAGCAGGGAGTACTTCCCTTGGAAAAGGAAGTTTAAACCACACATTCCTCACATCCCTCACCACGCCAGTAGTTGTAAGGCATTGAAAACCCAACGGTAAAACGTGTTGGAATTAATAAAGGTTCTTATACTGAGTCTAATCAAGCTAAGCTACCACCATTTTTCCTAAATTGTATGTTCGCCTATTGTGCTTTCCCTGTCATCGTTTCAAGAGGTAAAAAGTAATGAAAACGCGTTTTGTAGTGCCTCATAATTGGACGTTTGATACAGCGTGAACACTAAATCGACCCATCCTTTATGCATTCATTCGTAAAGCACGATATGTCTTCTCTTCGTTAAACTTC
>VOMN01075822.1:0-11772 GCA_014899125.1 Orchestia grillus
CCTCTAGTCCTCTCGCCCTCTAGTCCTCTCGCCCTCTAGTCCTCTCACCCTCTAGTCCTCTCGTCCTCTAGTCCTCTCGCCCTCTAGTCCTCTCGCCCTCTAGTCTTCTCCCTCTAGTCTTCCCCCTCATGAGCAGGTCCCAGCTGGCAAGCTACTGGCCTCGATACCTGTCCGTACGTTTCGTACGTCAGGAACGTTTTCGAAGAAACGTTAGTGTCGGAGGTAAGCGCCTCGTAGATACGCCTTCATTGTTATGGAGGCAGGAGCTGCACATCTCCTTTTGGAAGAGGCCGCCTCGCCTCAGGAGTAATGGTTGTTCTAGTACTCATTTTTTACTCGTTTTTTATTCATTGGTGGCCACTTTACGAGAGTCTTTTCCTAGCAAGTACCAGTACTTTTCTACCAAAAAATCTCAGGCTAATATATCATCTTTGCTGAAAATAGCACTTGGATTACATCGATAGGTAACAAATTTTTCGGCCAAAATAAGAAATTATTTCCAAGCAGCTTCCATTTTTCCACGGCTGATTTTTGATGCAGATTTAGTCCTTTTTTTGACCGAAAGGACCTCATTATTCTTTATCATCGCAATGCTACTAGTGGCATCTAAAGCTAAATGCAGCCTCATTGCATACGTACATGAATCTAAAGCGAATATTTCGAATGAGGCCAAATACAGACGCATCTCAAAAAATTATTCGACCTTCCAAGGTTAATTCTGCTCGTACAACGCTCAACAAGAATTGCTCCCCAGCCTAACTTTCTCCACCGAGCATCTATAGTAACTTATCGTTTGGGCCACGCCAAAGTTTTTATCAATTATAGTTCAAACTTATCGTTGGGGAAACAGATGGAATGGCTCGTTGTCCCTCTCTCCCAGTTCGACCTGATCTGCGACCGAGAGCGCATCCGTCCGCTCACTCAACAAGAATTGCTCCCCAGCCTAACTTTCTCCTCCGAGCATCTATAGTAACCTATCGTTTGGGCCACGCCAAAGTTTTTATCAATTATATTACAAACTTATCGTTGAGGAAACAGATGGAATGGCTCGTTGTCCTTCTCTCCCAGTTCGGCCTGATCTGCGACCGAGAGCGCATCCGTCCGCTCCTGCAAGGGGTGCAGACGTGCGCCGGTGTGGCGGGAGGTCTGGTGGGGTCTGGTCTGGCTGACAGGTTAGTATTTTCCTATTGCGTCCTCGTAGCATAGATTCTTGTCCAATTCATCTACCTTGCGGAATTGTGTCGGTTCACGGTATAGTAGAACTTTCCAAAAGTTTTTAATCATCTTGAGATAGATGTAGATTTTTTGAAATAGGCACTGGCTTTTTCATAGTTTCTTCACTGGCCAAANGAGGTCTGGTGGGGTCTGGTCTGGGTGACAGGTTAGTATTTTCCTATTACGTCCTCGTAGCATAGATTATTTTCCAATTCATCTACCCTGCAGAATTGTGTCGGTTCACTGTATAGTAAAACTTTCAAAAAGTTCTTAATCATCTTGAGATGAAGATTTTTTGAAATAGGCATTGGCTTTTTCATAGTTTCTTCGCTGGTCAAATTTATTCGGAATATACAAATTCAATTACTCTCTTCCCTGCATTGCAATATTTCATCATTATATTACATTGGTTTGTAACGTTGTTTTCTCTATCACTGCCGCATGAAGAGTCCTTAGCAAACGTGAATGAATATTTGATGAAAACATATTTTAGAAAAATTCTCTTGACTTGTGATGCTGACACCTGAAATTCATGAGGGCTTCCCGACCTCTTGCCGTGGGTTTATAACAGCATTTATCTATACAATTACCATATTTTGTCCTATAGCATTATTATGATATATTCGTGAGAAGAGAGCATTCTTTCCCAGCACCTTAGCTTATACATTTACATTAGCTTTGGATAGACCTTCGGGACTTTATCTTTTGGCCTCACTCTGCTTCCTTCACTTTTCACCCCTGCGTTGCCTTTTCTTCCTCTACCTTCTTAACTTGCTGTTTTTTGCGCTGGGAATCCGGTGTGGGAACACGCCTGTGTATAGATTCAATGTTTTCTACTGTCCATACTAGACGATTGCTTATTTTCTCCACTCTTTGTGTCACATTTCATAGGGATAGGAAACTTTAGACTGACAAAATGTATATATATGAATATTTATATATATATATATATATGCCGCATGAAGAGTCCGCATATACATGAAGAGTCCGCATATATATATATATATATATATATAATGTATTCCACATATACATAATTTTTCCTATTTCGTATCAGTCGTAAGTGTATCTGCGTAAAAACACCTGTTTTCAATTCATTTCTTAAGTTCAAAAATCTAAACGCGAACCAATTTCGTAATTCCTGTTTGTTTAATATTTATGGCAGAATGTAAATGAGCTACAAATGCGAAAATTTCTTAGGGTATGGATATACTCAAGTAAAATAACAAAAGAATAATAAACCAACTTACTTATCATTGCATCTCTAGTTGTGAACGCACATTGTTCTAAAAAAGTGCAAAATCATTTTTGCTGCTATCTACTCATACATATATATGAAAGCAATCGCAAAATTTTCAACACTATAGTTAGTTAAATATATGGAGCCAATTCCGTAGACTTAATACACTTTTCTGGCCTATGATTATNGTTCTAAAAAAGGGCAAAATCATTTTCGCTGCTATCTACTCATAAATATGACAGCTATAGCAAAATTTTCAACACTATAGTTAGTTAAATATTTGGAGCCAACTCCGTAGACTTAATACACTTTTCTGGCCTATGACTATGAAACTTAGTCTACGGAAAAAGTTCCAAATATTTAACTACCTTTTTGCTATCTATCCATAATCGTGGTAATGATTAAATGCAGTAGTGAGAAAAACATTCTCATTTGAAAATTTACTGTGTTTTTCGAGCTGACACAAGGAAAATTATCCGCCTAATTTGCTTCACAGGTTTGGCTACCGCGCGGTCATGTGGTTCATTGCTGTCCTGTACGTGGCGTCTTGTAGCGCTTGTGTGTGGGTAGCTACCTCAGTAGCCTGGTGGCAGCTGGCGTGGGTGGGAGTGTGCGCCTCGCTCTCATCGGCATCGTATATCCTCTTGGTCGCTGGTGAGATGAATTAATTAATGAGAACGTGGATCTGAGAGTGATTAGTAATATTATTGTTCAGAAAATGCATGCTGAATTATATACGAACAGTTAAAGGTCATGTTTTCTGATCAGATATTTGGTATTTTACACAGTTAGAAAAACTTCCATTGTATAATTTCATACAATCGAATGAATTACTTAAAGCATGCATGGATCCGTAAGACTATTTGGGAAAAATAGAAAAGAGTNTTTCATACAATCGAAAGAAATACTTGAAGCATGCATGGATCTGTAAGACTATGTAGAAAAAATAGAAAAGAGTGACAATATAGATATTTTAATATGTGATAATTTTTCTCTATTCAACGTGCAATATGTATCTAATGAGAATTCATTTATGATCAATAAATGCACTGGGCTTCTATAGCTATCGGTAAATTAACTAACTTGGAGTCTTCATACAACATAATTGATTACAATTGAAAGGAGTACGTCGAACCACTGTAGACTTCTGTGACCGTGCAGCTCAAAACTGAGATCCATTCCTTTGAATGCAAATATGAATCCTTTAGCTGACGCTAGCAGCGGTACGCTACGTCTTGTTCAATCATTTTTATGTTTGAAATCAGAAATGGTCGATTGCTCTCGATCAGAAGTGCTACGCGAGGAATTTTTTACTAATGTGATATCAGGTTGTTAGTGCCAGGAGAGTTAGATGCTGCCCTCAAATATTATGATCGTTTATCCCAAAATACGAATTTCTCCTGCTTCAATTTTTATTCGGGCAGTGCTGAAACCTCGAGAAGTCATNGAAATCAGAAATGGTCGATTGCTCTCGATCAAAAGTGCTACGCTAGGAATTTTTAACAAATTTGATATCAGGTAGTTAGTGCCACGGGAGTTAGATACTGCCGTCATATATTATGATCGTTTATCCAAAAATACGAATTTCTATTACGTCAATTTTTATCCGGGCAGTGCTGAAACCTTGAGAAGTCATGGAAAAATGTCATACAACCGTAAAAGGAAATGTTCAATCCTATTCATTTATCAACTCCTGTTCCTAGAAATGTTTATTTTTGTGATTAAACACGTCCGCTTAATTGGTATAGATTTTTGCTCTTGACCTTATTGAAAACAGCATGCTTTTTTCCGTCTCCCAGCTGCCACTGTTCTCCCAGCCTGGGTTTGGGCTCCTCTGACAGTAGGGATGTTACTCCCCTATGGCTCTGGGTCCGTGGTACTAGGAATAGTTGCGGAGCACTTCCCCAACTGGCGGACGATTTTCCTAACCGCTGTCTCCCCTGGCTTCCTGAGTCTTCCCCTCGCACCGTGAGTTGCAGCTTGTGCTTGAAAATAGTTACTGAACACTTTTCTCTCCCAATTGCCAACGGAATGGTATTGCATTCGAGCCATATAATGTATTGAAAACTGACAAACTAAACGGAAGCATCAACGTCTTTCAAGGCGATAAAAATCTTGCCTTAAAATTCTACTTGAGAAAGCGGGATGATCGTCGTCCTTCCATAGAACTCGGAATGAGGAGTGCCGAGGCAATATTTGCAAACTTTTAATTTAGTTTTCTTGCAAGAGACCAGAAGGCTAAAGGAAAATCACCATGCATTACACTCACTGTTAGATTACCTCAGCTTTAGCTAGGCTTTTTNTTCCATAGAGCTCGGAATGAGGAGTGCCGAGGCAATATTTGCGAACCCCTAATTTAGTTTTGTTGCAAGAGACCAGAAGGCTAAAGGAAAATTGCCATGCATTACACTCATTGTTAGGTTACCTCAGCTTTAGCTAGGCTTTTTGGCCTTTTATCTTTCGCGCCCGTTTTTCTTCTATACATCGTCATGCCTTCTTCGCTGATATTTTCTTTTTGTTCTTTTTCTTCTTTCTTCTTAACTTGTTGTTTATGTATGCAGGGGATCTTGTGGGGGAATACACCCCGTGCATAGATTCCTGGTTCTATAAAGTCCATACGAAATGGTCGCTTCTCTTTCGCTGCGAAAGAGTCTTGAGTTCCTAAAGCTCTACTATCCTAACTACTACTACTGCAAAATACGTTATACTCACTGAGCCTCTCGTGAAAGTGGGTGAACTTTCCCTCAGCAACAAATTATTCACCCGCGAGTTCCAGCGTGCAGTTCTGAAGCTTTTGTTTCAGTTCTTACGCATGAATTTGGATATGTGAAAATTTCAGTGTTTTTTGCCGGGTGAAACGGTTCTCTCCCATGTAGTCGACGGGAAAAGCGCCCTCGCTTTACATCTTAGCCAATTTTTAACCCTCTGAGATGAGACTCAGACGGAAGGGGTGGGTTTCGTTGCTGAATTAATTAAACAAAGCGAGATGGACATTCTACCACGTGATAAAAACAGTATTGGATGTTCGTTTTCTAACAGTGGTACTTAGCAGCATAATTTCCAGGTTACATGAGTCCCACGCAAGCACCGTGAAAGAACTGCAGCATTTGGTCATAGTGGTACCTTCGCGTACAACTGGCCTCGAAAATTTAAAGGCCACTGGAAAAAAGCCGATCCGACGTGTTCATCTCTCGTGGGATGAATATGAAGTTCCCGCAAGATGAGCGGGTTCCCTGGGGTCATTCCTTTCGATGTCCGCCTCCCAAAAACGGCCTTGGGAGTTCAAATTTCCCTTTATGATTCATTGGTTATGGCTTGGCTGCTGCGGGAAATCAAACCTGCTTTTGCGGTCGAAAGTTAAGGAGGAAAAGGAAGTCATTGTACGTTACACTCACTTTATCGCTAGTGGGCTAGTAGGCAAAATCATAAAGAGGCTCGCAAAAATTACGTAAACGTTCATTACTCCAAGCCCTCTGACATGAGAGAGCTAACTTCGCCTTCTCGATTGGAACATTTATGCCAGAAGCGGTGCGCAAAATAAAGTTTCATTGTAAATTAATAAAACGATACTTCAAGTCATGCAGCGTTGGGGGAAAACTATATTACTTGAAACTTTTTCGAGAGTTTGAGTAATTAAACGATTACGGGCTCTTTCTTATTGCTTATGGTACAGGAAAAATTTTCTAATGGTTTTTATTGAGAAAAGGCATGCACGTAGGTATCTTTAAATATATTACAAATAGGTATTCCCCAGTCATTAATTTTCCGATGACTCACATCTACCGACATTCTTCACTCAACGTTATAGCATCCTGCCCATCATTGGTGAAAATAATTTTAGGACACCAGCAGATCGTACGGTGCAGGTGAAAATATCATTTATGTATACGCCCCATGGCCGGTCGGAGGCCTGAGCATTGACCAAAGCGTAAAAGACTATGTAAAAGACTGGCATATACTGAAAAATGCCGCCTTGGCCCGTGGCAGCCAACTTGTTAACAAGGTCAGACCAGTAACTTGAACGGGCAATAAACGCTAGGAAGACGAAAGGGTCAAAATAACCCGCTTTGAAATTTCAAAATGCTTTAACCAGCAAAATAGTTGGAAATATTTCATTCACATTCAACTTCATTTACATATTCATCGAAAAAAACATTAGTTATATGACGATGTATCAATTTTCCAATTTCATTTCAACGGATGTATCCAAATTTCTTGTGTGAACTGGGTACCTGTTGTGTGCCCCTCGCCGCTGGGTTGAAGAGATCTACAGACTTGTGGTGGCGCCCTCGGAACGACCGCCTCCGCTGCTGCAGGGGACACCAGCACCGTCAGGTGTGGGGGCCTCCGCCGCATCTGANAGGTACCACTGCCACCACACGCCAGGGACCACTGCCACCACACGCCAAGGACCGCTGCCACCCCACGCCAAGGACCGCTGCCACCACACGCCAAGGACCGCTGCCACCACACGCCAAGGACCGCTGCCACCACTCGCCAGGGACCACTGCCAGGGACTACTTGGTCGTGGAAATTCTCTAAAACTAAAAGTTGGAGATAGACAATAAGTTTTACTGCGTAAATTCAAGTTGTTGTTATGTAACGTAGAATGTTCTACATACGCTCTCAACATTCAAACGCACTCATAGCTCTTGATGTATCAGGCTGTAACTAGAATTTTGTTTGTTTTTTTTAAGAATTATATTTCGAGGTCATAATTGCACCAATCATTAGTGAAATCATCTAGGTCATCATTGTATTAATTTGTAAGCTACATTGATACAATGATGACCCTAAATTAAAGCTCAAAAAAGGACAGAGCTTCCGTTATAATCGGAGACCCCCTCAGGGGGCATAAGATAGGACATAAACAATCGACTTGAGTTAGTTAGGTTTGTCCATCTTATGGTATGGGAGTGGGTCCCCCGGGGGGCACTAAAAGGTTGCAACAGCTATAACTAGGCCTTCAGGGGATTTATCTTTCGTGTCCACTTTGTTTCTTTCTAATTTTATCCTTTCTTCGCTGATTATTTTTTATCTTCCCTTCCTCTTCTACCCTAACTTACTGTTTCTATGCGCAGGAAATCTTGCGCGGGAACACACCTGTACATATGTTCCACGTTTTCCGTAGTCCATACTAATTGGTCCTTCCTTTTCGCTCTCTTGAGNGGGCCGACGGCTGATGACAACTCCAGCGACCCGCGGTCCCCATCTTATAGATGACACGCACCAGGTACGACTACCTCTCTTGAGATCGCCTCTGATGTTGCGAAGGAGCTTCAAACTAACCAATAAATAATTATATCCTAACGCTATTATCATACTCACTCCTTGTAATTCCATACTTTGTGAGTACTTATTTCAATTTATTTTCTCAGTTCCCCATCTAAAAATGTTTTATTTTCTACCACGTTAACGTTGTTAGTTCGTTAGTCGGAACATTAGATGTATTAAAATTTGAAGAATGACAACGTACATATGTTTTTTTTTCATGCGATTGTTCAAGTACTCAGTTGAAATATTCTTTGAAGATTTCTCCTGCCATATTCGAATGTTTCCCTTGTTGCTTCTCAGAGGTGATCCGGGGCATTCAACANACTATTCAAGCACTCAGTTGAAATATTCTTCGAATATTTCTCCTGCCTTACTCGAATGTTATCCTTCTTGCTTCTCAGAGATGATCCGGGGTGATCGTCAAGCGTCACATCGAGGGACTGCTCTCCTGTTGCTCGCATTAACGGTCCTTAATGAAGTCACTCACTGAATCTAATGAGGGCCAATTCATATGTGATAAAATTGTATTTGCTTTCGTAATCTTCATTTTTATGTCTTCGATGGACTTCTAGAGATGCCTTCGGGGTGACGGTGTTTGGCTTACGTATCTCTAAAGCTCTGCCTGCTATGATAGTTCCNTGCATTCCCGTTGCTCGCATTAGCGACCCTTAACGAAGTCACTGACTGAACCTTATGAGGGCTACTTCGTATGTGGTCAAATTGTATTTGCTTTCGTAATCTCCATTTTTATGTCTTTGGTGGACTTCTAGAGATGCCTTCCCGGTGACAGTGTTCGGCTTACGTATCTCTAAAGCTCTGCCTGCTGTGATAGTTCCCAGAAAATCGCTCGTCATCTGTTCTTATTTATTTTGGCTTCTAGAACACATCTCAATTATTATTGCTCCAGTTGTAGTCTGTTTTTAANCTAAAGCTCTGCCTGCTATGATAGTTCCCAGAAAATCGCGCGTCATCTGTTCTTACTTCTTTTGGCTTCTGGAGCACAACTCAATTATTCTTGTTCCAGTTGTAGTCTGTTTTTAATAAGACACTTCCGTTGATATTGATGAAGGAAGATGTTATGGCTACAATTAGGTAAATGAAGTTGATTTTCTCGTTTTTGTCCCAACAATTTAGTCTGCGTAAGAATTCCCTTGTGACGTTCCGATATTTTCGTTGACAAGAATAACTCATTACTTGATTGCTCTTCTTTTTAAGTAGAGAAGATGGAGCCATGACTCACAATATCGATGTTTTTGATCGCAGGAAGTGTGTATCGAGTGACCATAATAGATATGTTTCGCGAGTCGACGTGTGCTGTGCATTACGGTAGAAATATTCTCTCTTTCAGAATGGTGGTAAGAGACAGTTAAAATACTTGTCGGGTCAGAATCATTAAATATCTGCAAGATAGAAACAATTGTTCTGTCGAAATGGGCAGAGATGTTTAAAGCACGAGATCGTTCACTCAATTGGAACGAATCCATTAAAATAAAGAGAACCGTTCAAAGGCACCACTCAACAATGAATTGAAATTGATCGATGGATTGAAATTGATCCATGAATTGAAATTGATCCATGAATTGAAATTGATCCATGAATTGAAATTGATCCATGAATTGAAATTGATTCATGAATTGAAATTGATCCATGAATTGAAATTGATCCATGAATTGAAATTGATCCATGAATTGAAATTGATCCATGAATTGAAATTGATCCATGAATTGAAATTGATCCATGAATTGAAATTGATCCATGAATTGAAATTGATCCATGAATTGAAATTGATCCATGAATTGAAATTGATCCATCAATTGAAATGGATCCATCAATTGAAATGGATCCATCAATTGAAATTGATCCATCAACCAGAGCCAAAGTGAAGCGGGCCTCCACCCGTTGGGACTGCTGCTGCTGCTGTGGCTGCTGCACGGGATTGGGGAGGCGTTCATGCAATCGCGATACTTGCAGCACGTCACCGAGTGAGTCATTCGGTCTTACTCGACATGTTCATCTAGGATCGGGTTTTCTTAGTGAATCGTCCTTTAATTTTTATATCATGTGCGTTGGAAATAAATTGAATTTTTTTCAAGGTGACACGTAAAAATGGCACCCATTACTACATCTGGAAGATAGATTTACAGTGTGGCAATAGGAAAGAGCCATGTGGTCCATCCTTGGATGTCTACCTTAGTCCCATTCCGACGCATGATTCAGAGCGGCGAGTATCTCGGGACGGTGGTGCTTAGTTCCATGGCCCGCCTACTTGAAGGTGAATAAGAACCTTTATTAATTCCAACACGTTTTACCGTTGGGTTTTCAATGCCCTAAAACTACTGGCATGGTGAGAGATGTTAGGAATGTGTGGTTTAAGCTTCCTTTTCCAAGGGAAGTACTCGCTGGTTACGTGAAATGCCTCGCCTGTGCCGAGATTCGAACCCAGGTTCTCTTCACTGCGAGGCCATCACGCCATCGAGGGTACGAAATCGAAGTTCATTGTCCCTTTCGCTGATGCTCTGCTCATCTTTCTGCCTGGTTATTTTTCTTTGAATTTTCCACGCAAATGCATTCTTATTTCAGTAAAACTTATATCGAAAAAGTTGATGAAGCGAATATATAACAATTGAGACTGTTTCACATAGTTACTGTTGATTGGTAAATTTTCTATGAATGTACTAATTTTATTCGATGGTGTACTCTTTCACTTATCTGCGAGGCAATTTCAATTAAAACAGAAATTCTTTAAAGCTCGCGAGCTAATAAGTCTCAGAAAGCTCTTTCGCCACCTAAAAATAATAGATTAGAAATTAAAATAGCTGGAATGGAGAAATTGTCCTTCAATCAGGAAAAACGCTCAATTCCTTGAATTGTGAGGCACTCTACACAAGCTATAGAATATATATTGAATATATATATATAGAATATAGGTGGTCTATGGATCGATGTATATCACACAATATCAAAAACGCACGATGCCGACGAAGGGCGCTCTTCATGTCGTTAAGATCCTGGGTTTTGCTCATGTGCAAAAGCCACATATTAATATACTGGGAAATAATGATGATTTTACAGCAGGTATTATCTACCACGATCGCGCTCTTATGTTTATATGTAGAAGAACCTTCCCTTACCTAACCTTTCTTGACCGAACCTAATCTAACTTTGATTAACTTAATTAACCTTTGTTCATTGCCGTTTGGAAATGCAAAAAAATTAGATGAAAAAGGCCAAAGTGTTGCTAAAATTCCTGTGTATGGGGTCCTAAAGTAATATATAACCAAAACTTGTGCACCGAATGTTTCGACAAAATTCTTTCACGGCGTCACGTAGTCCACACTCAATATAATTATTTATACTTATTCTGTGCATTTTTTTGAAAAAAATTCGGTCTACCAATTGTAAGTACTGTAGAGCTTGTGTTGTTTGCATCACACCCAATGTAACTGTGATATCATGTGCCTTCACGAGGAATTATGCATAATATGAGAATAAATTGTTCGACACGAACAATTTTTCCACTGTTAGGGCTTAAGTCTCTTCCTTTCCCCGGTGCATATTTCTATGAAGGTAGGCCACCGTGCTGTACGGCCGCCAATTTGTATCAGTGTCTTCGTTCTTTTTTGTAACTGTTTTTGTCTACTGCAAGTTTCTATAAAATCTGCTCAACAGATTTGATGTAATAGGTTTGACCATGTTTTTGTAAAATGAATTCAGTTCACGTTAAGCCATAAATTTCCATACATGATTACATTTTTAACAATACCACGCGTATCTTGATCATGGCTGTATTAGAAACGGAGTGCTTTATCCTTTATTATTTTTCAATTTTCTCAAGACGGACGCACCGGAAAGATAATTTAAAATATTTCAATTTATTGTCTTTAGAGAACTGGTAAGCACTTTCATAAAATTACTTTCTCCTTTTAAAGTGTTCCATAACCTTCCGGTCCAGTTTGTTAGATATCTTGACGAGTCCAGGCCATCAATCGAAATTGAACGTTCGTTCACATTTGCCATTAATGGGCTGCCACGAGGCAAAATTA
>VOMN01075827.1:0-61457 GCA_014899125.1 Orchestia grillus
GAGTGCCGAATGCCGAGCGCCGAGTGCCGAATGCCGAGCGCCGAATGCCGAGTGAGCGCCGAATGCCGAGTGAGCGCCGAATGCCGAGCTCCAGCTCGCTCGACGGTCCTCATCGCTCACTGCCCCTCGATTTATTCTGATGACACGAAGTAAGCGCTGCTTATTACTCCGGCTTAAAAAAACTCATTTATTTTTGGCGTAATTTCGGTGACTCTGAGCAGAAACTTTTAGCATTTTCCAAATTACGGTCGGGGCCAATCGGAGCGCCATCACCGTGCAACTTTGATCATCTTCTTCCAGGCCGCGCAAATTATGCCGGCCGTATTTCTCCGGGGCCTCGCCTCCCAGATTCTTTTGCGTGACTGAATTTTGGACGTTAACCAGTTTCTCTAAATTACTTGCTAGATTCGTAGAATTTTCTAGGATACAGTTCAAGTTGATGCGGTTTAGTTTTAATATATAAGGAGCTCTACAGCATGAAGTTATCGATGCTAGGCTATATTTGAATTAATTTTTAGCTAATATTCTTCAATGCTTTTCCTTATCAATTTTTTGAGATCAGAGGAATTTTTTTTTTAAAAAGCAGTGCTTAGTAATACATTACAGGCATCCTTCCTTTAGTGATATCAAGCACACTTTGGCGTGAAGTTCAAATTAATTTTTTCACGTAACGTCCCCAATCCGTCTGGCGAAGATGGGCTTTATTTCATGGCCAGGTGGGCAAGGCTCTAAAGCAAATGCCCTCCAACGTCGAATAGCCTACCATTAAATAAATTTATTGCGGTGAAGATTTCATGAAGCATGAAATGAATTTATCCCCAAAATTTGCTTGCTTCACATTGTTTAGGTACACTGAATGGAAAACGATAAATGATGCTAAATAGTTTTTGTCTAAAGTGATTTGAAAAAAGAAGGTACAAGAATTTGGGAAAATTAGCAGTTGGTGTCATAAAAAAGTGATACCACACCTTGATTGATCATTAAATGTTTATTCAACTTTTTACAATCAAATATTGTTTCTAGTATCATAAAACTAGGTTGCACGTGAATAAGTCAATGCCGTATGAAATAAATGCAGAACACTAAGGTACGATATTTAAAAAGCTAAGTGAACGACTAAGCCATCGTTGCACATTTTTATACACCTTGTGGTTGCAGTGCGTGCTGCTGAGTGTGCAAAAATGTGTAACTTTCCGCGCTCTCACTTCTTAAATGCTGAGCAGCTTAGTGCAAAATTGCAGAACAATGTGAAGCGGCAGCAATGTACATTTTTTTCGACCTCCTGTTCTGCATTCAGTGATCGCACTGACAAGCGCGACGTACCGATATTTCGAAATCGATTCAACTGAAGATGAATCTTTTATCAGCAACGAATGCCAGACAACTTGTCTGCATCACAACCCTTTCATTTTCAATCAGCAGTCAATAGATTTTGACAAATTCACGAATCTAAATTATAACTCTACTTGAAATTATCTTTTTATTCCTGTTTGATTGCGTTAGCTGAGTACGAATGACTTGAAAGAGTCATTGTTTGCAACCTCAATGATTGTTGTTGAGTAGACGTGTCGCTTCGTTTTTTATTTTCTCACCAAAAAGTAAGAAGTTCTTATCCGAACTAAAACATTTTTAAAATTTATTTTTGTCACTGGAATGAAATAAATTACAAAATCGTATGTGTTGCTAAAAGGTAACGTTATAGTTTCCTTACATTGCGAGAACTTTCTCTGAAGCTTTGATTACAGAAGAAATCTGTGTCTCATGGTGCAACTTCAGCACGAGAGGCGTGATATCGGGGTAAGGCCAGAGGCAAATGTTCATGAGGTCATGTTCATCGAACTTAAGTAGGAAGCTAAATTGCAATATATCAAGTAGAATTAAATGCGACGAGCACATCGCGTGGGCGAGCTATAAGTGAGACAATTGGTGTAGATTATGACAAAAAAGTGCAGTACTGAGGAACATGATGATGCATCTCGAGTCTATACTGAGGGTGTCAGAGTTTGTGGCGCTGAACTTCGGTGTGCGCATGTTTTGTGTTGTGGGCTGGCAGTGGCTTCTGGTGTGCCACCCCGTCAGGGGGTAGCAGCTTACGCTTTAATTCTGATGCACGTATTTTTGTGTGATTTGACTGCGAAAGTACGTCCAAATCAACCCGAATCTGTCGCTGTAATGTCACAATTGCCTCACCCGTCACTCTTGGGCTCATAATCCACAACCACAAAATGATCAACTCGAGAGGCCATGCATTCGCTAACTTTGGACGGTAAAGCTCGTGATCATCTGTTGCTACGATACGAAATTTTCTGTTTTCTGAAATATCATGAAACTTTACAGAACCTCGCAATGTAGGCGTTGTATATACCGTACTTTTTCAAGAGCGAATTGTTGCATCATTCTTACCCTTCAGACACGGACGCGTAGAAGCGGTTTTTGTTCTAGCAGCTCAGAGGCCTGTGATGCTTCTTATACTCGCGTTTACATGCCTTCCAGGCGGATGCGTGCGTGAACTTTTGTATGGGGTACTTTAGTATAGTATTAGGATAACATATTATCCTTTTATAACGTTAAGTTTGTATTTGCATTTTCATTTGCATATTTTAGCTCTAAAACACAAATCCTTAAATTGAGCTTTATTTGTCAATTTAATTAGGCTGTTGAATTCATAATTTCAACCATCAAGATATTTTCTTCGAAATACCCGAGTACTTCACTGCTAAATAGTGAAGTATCTCTTAGTGACACTTTCATGCAAGTGAAGAAAGAATAAATTTTACCCACGGGATCGAGGGAAAATTTTCGAATGTTTGCGGAAGTCTCATGTAAGGCGCAAGCAATTTCAAAATTAATAAGTAAATTAACGTGGCATTAGACTACAGTCCCCTGAAGTTGACGTGCTCGACTATTTCTCTGGCTGTTGTTACTGACGCACACTGGAATGCGGTGCGGAACGCGTGGGCGCCTTCATCTGATGCTGCAGGGCTGAGCTTCCCTGACCTGTTGGAGCTGCTGTGCTCCTCATTGTTCAGGGTCTGATATGGGATTCCTATGTCAGCCTGTGGCGCCTTATTCTTCTTGCAACGAATTCCGCTCGTTTTCTCATGAGATATTCTCGTGGAATTTTTGTTTCGGGGGCCTCCCAGAATCAAGTTGAAATTTTAGATGAGATTGCATTTTCTGTCTCATCAGACAGCTTCGTATGCTCTATCATGGGCGCTGAGAGTACGTGCATGTCTTCAGCACAAGGTTTACTTTCGAGTCCTTACTTTCAAAAAGTCGTCCATTATGTGGAACATCGCATTTTCGGCGCGGTGTTCGCTTCATTAAAGCGACGGGATAATTCCTTGAATAATAACGGGGATTTCACGAGTAACCTTCCTCCTCAGCCATTGCTCATCTTACACTGAACTGGTCAAATATGCTGACATGTTTGCTGGGCTTCGTGACAGTAGTAGCTATTTTTGGAAGGAGTACACGGTAAATCCTAGAAAGGTCAATATGACTCTGAAAAAAGGTTTTAATGTTCTCACTGCGACCCAAAATGGGGTTAAAAATACAAAACATCTCGTAATGTTTTTTTTGGCAGCCGATGGCCCGTTCAATTTGACGCTGCAGTCAGCTGTAAACGGAAGGTATATCTTTGCCGGGTTGCGCAGTCAAATGTTTGAAAGTGGGTACAAGTGCAGTCTGAATTTCCTCGGGTTGATGTTGTTGTCGCGCTTTGCTGAGGAAAAGACCTGATTGTGCTGCTCACACCTCACACAGTTTTAAGTTTAACCTTGATTTCTGCCAATTCGTATTTGTGAATTTCTCGCGTCCAATTGCAAGATGCTTGATGTACACAAATTAATGGCTAGGTTTGGTATGCTGGATTGAACAAAGACTGTTTTTTAAGCATGATCATGCGCTTTAACTCCCCGACTTCAAATGTTTGCGTAAACTTTTTTTTTCAGTGTAGCTTGCGAATGTATCCATAATAGCTCATCACCTTCCCAAAATACCAAGTTAGGGTTGAGTCCTTTTGATTTTAATAAACAGTCGTAACTATATGAACTTGCGTCGGCTTGATCGTTTCTATGATCAAAATTTTTTAATTTTTGCGTCAAGAGATATCGCTTTAGCAGCCATGTGCATCGGAGAACATCAAATGTTCAACTCAAGCGATGACTGATGGATCTTGACTCCTATTTTTATTGGCATTTGGCTCCCCTTCACTCCATCGTCCCTACCTCGATCAGACACCGTGCTCAAACTCTCCAACCTTGTATTCAGGCTGCACCTTGGCTACCTGCGAGCGAAGGGCTGCTGCATCGTGATCACAAAGCACGGGTTCCTGTGAGCTAACAGAAAACCCTGAAGCGATCTGGTGAACTTTTTTGATAGTGCAACTTTTCGAAACAATAGCTACCTACCGAATACAAGCGTGTCTGAGGCTGAAAAATTGAACGATTTCCGCGAGTCTGTCACATCTCTACACAGCCTGAAGTGCTTCGTGGATTATGGCGTGGTTCGGTGAGCGTAGGAGTCATGACAAGCATCCGTAAAAAATACAGGCAGTACTTGTTTTCAGGCACATCAAAGTTGCCTTAACTCCATATTTTACCTGAAACAGGATGGGAGGAATTTTTTACGTTTTGATCAGTATTTTTCGAACTAAGTGAGCTAGTTCGTAACGTAAAGTTAGAATACATCTGCAGCGGAGCCCGACTGTCACACCGCACCTCCCGCAAGACCTGGTCTTCACTAACGTTGCCAAACTGATGCGCTGACATTCAAGGCGTCTTGAGAACAGTGAATGAGCCTCAGGATGCTGTCATGCTCTCACAGTTTCAGAAATTCTGAATCGAAACGTAAGACTTATTGAGATGTTAATACTTTCCGATGGAAAGCTTAACGGGTTATAGATTTTAGTGTTGAGAACTGTTGAGCTCTTCTGTAGTTTTTCTTAATTGGGATAGGCTCGACTATTGAGTGTTCCGGTGGACGGAGAAAATAATCGGATTCATTTTTGGCCATTTCCCATCATTTTCATGATATGGGAATACTTCAGCTTGTTGTTGGTGTGATGAAACCAAAAATATTCAGCAAAGTACACCAGTCTTATTCAGGAGGGTAATCTTCTGCTGATGCAGTTCAAGTCGTTAATTATTATATCGACATAAAGAGAGAGTGAAATAATAGAAGTAAATATGTTGCTATCTAAAAATATATTTTTTCTCGTGAACATTTTTTTACATTGGTTCATACGTGGCGATATCACGTGATGATCCAAGTTTTCCGGTTGACTTAACGTCCCTCGTTCAGATGCTGAGGGCGTAACATGCGGTCATTAGCAGGGGGCCAATATCGGGGACGACGAAGTCGATCAATTGTGAGCTCAGTGAACGATGGCTGGGAATTACAACGTTCCAGTCTGAGAGAGTCGTCTGCAATAGGTGAAGCAGCGAGATAAAAGGGGAAAATTAATGAGTACGAAGAGGCAGTGCGGAACACGGTTATATTTGTTCTTGTATTCCTTTCGTGTTTCAGTGCTGTTTCATCTTTGTTTGCTTGTATGATTTTATTAAGCTTTTGGTTTATCTTAACCTCTTATGTTTCTTTACCACCATTCATATTTCCCTTCATCCATGACTCAACTATTTCTACCAGGGCTGCGGAGTCGGTTCGGTGAGACCTCGTTCTGACTTGAGACATCACTCACATTTTCTCTTCTAACTGCGACCAGGACCTCATATTGATGTGAAGCTGGGAAAGTTTATCCTCCACGGAAAGTCCCGTCCTTCATTCTCTGACTTCTAGGGGGCTAGTTTTTAATGTCAAACTCTAGCATGATTAACTTTGAAAAAGCTTTCGGTAACTCTTTCAATTCATCATATGCCTGACTCCCACTTCTCCACCTTTTTTATATTCGAAGTCTTCTTGACAAATGTTCAAATTCTCTGACTTCGACTTGAAAAATTTCAAACCCTCACGTCAATTGAACTGGTATTCAGATGTGTTTTGTGAGCTCAAAAAAGCGTCTCCAAACTGTCTCCGACCCGCAGCCCCGGCGTTCCATCGTGTATTCTTGCCTGGTCCGACTGACACGCACCTCGTGTCTGCCTCTCTCTTCAGGACCCGTGCATTTTTGCCTCTCCTAGACACCTCAGATGAAATCCGGACATTTCGTTTGTTAGATCTGCTTGAATTTAGTTTTTAGTTGCCTGCAAGTTATGGATCCGTATCAGGAATACACCGAAGGAGGACAAGAACAGGACGAGTCTAACGGCATAATGCTGTAAGTTCTGTTCCCTCGCATGCACTGGCCTTCTACAGCATGTGCACCGAAATTGCACGAGTGTGAAGGCGGCGGACAATACTGCTGAGTCACGCGCTTTCCCTGTAAAATAACGTTTACTTAACCTCTAGTCTTGAATTTAGTGACACGCGTCCAGTAAACTTGCACAGAAGCACCTAACGAGCGCACCTCGATGGGAGAGTTTTCGTTTCGTCTTCTCAAAAAAACCAGCACGTTCACGTGACCGCGATCAGGTCCGGAGGAGTGCATGTACGTGATGGCTAATTTAGCACGTTAAATTATCCTCAAAAGGAAGTGGTCGTATTTGTTGATGACTGTCTCGTACTGGCTTGAGCTACCGTTGCACTTCTTGTAATCAAATTCCTAAACTTGTTTCCGTGATGTCATATGTAAATTTTTGAAGGTCTGTTTGTCAGCTCCCTGCCCCCAAAATTTACAATTTCTTGTAAATTATTGAAGTTAAAACGGCCAACTCATCTTCCATTGATTTTTCATTTTTGTTTTGAAATTCCGATAAGAATATTGAATGATATATACCTTCAAGAAGCTTCTTTTAGAAAATTCTGCGCACGCATTTGATTTCATTTGCTAAACTGCTGACGCGCTTGAAAGTTTGAACTGTTCACCAGCTGGTAAATTGTTTAAATTAAGCACGTTCTCTTACCTTGTGAAATCTGCACGCTTGTAGTTGGACGCATGATTGTTTGATATGAAATTTAGTATCTCATGAGGTCGGAAATCGAAATGGAGTTTGAACACCGTGTTTGTTGCTGATAAAATTTCATGATATTACTTCATAAGGTCTCTAAATTGCATAGTTTACAAAATTCGTTGATATTTCCACGTTTATTATGTATTGAAATGAAGATTCTATGCCTCTTTTTTCCTGATATCTAAAAATTGCACGACTGCTTGGCTGCGTATCAGAAACAAACTCTGAGTCAAATGTTCGTAACATTCTGAAATTATGCTGCATGAGCTTTGCTCAGGGGCTCATAAATTTCCAATGAATTCTTGTTTCCCATGTACTTAAGAGCGACAGAAATTCTATGCTATGTAAAAATTATGAGCAGCAGTACTGGAGATTTTCTGTCTGTTTGTCCGTGTCAGTTTCCCTAAGAACAATTGTCCCTAACTGAGAGGGCACAAAGGAGAGCAAATTTTTAAAAACTTATCGTGAAGAAGAAAGGGCGACGAGAGGACGTGGTCATCATTAGTCGTTAATGTTTAAATTTTTTTGGCATGCTGCTTGATTATTACCAAACACCTGTTCTTCGTTCTATTTTTGCAATTGTAATTTGTGTTGCGCCGTCTCGGCATTGATTCTATGACTTTAATTTGTCCTTTAATTCATATTTACAGACGTAACTATACTATTGTACTGTGAAAATTAGAATTAGCTCACCTACGTGCAGGAATTCTACTGATTGCAACGTCGCCATATTCACATTCAGACAATGGTCTTTTACTATTCTAGACAAACACTCACGCTAGGTCTCGTTTTATTTCATCAAATATTTTCAACAGCTGCTGTTGCGTAACGCGCTCGGTGATATCATTTGGAGAATTTATCCACGGGATAAAATGCCATCTTGCTTCTTAGGTTGTTTATCCATGCGCGTTTTAGAATCACCTACTTCGCGAGTCCCCGATTCGGAAGCCTAAAGCACTAAAAAAAAATACACTTGGCAGTTGTATAAATTATGCGGATGGTCTGACGCCTCGTCGTGTAAGAAATGCTCGGAAAAGAATTGAGCAGAACCGCGAAGAAAAAATCTAAATAAACTTCACACTTATCTCAGAAAGGCTAAAATCATTTCATATTTCGCACACGACCAGTAACCGATAGAATTTTTTTTGAGGTATATTAAGGTTATGATTATTTTGCTTCTGAATAGTACAGATATGGCAAATGAAACGACGCTTGCGGACATAAACATAGACATAGGAAGGCATAAACATAGACCTAGAAAGGCCTAAACATAGGCCTAGGAAGGCATAAACATAGGCCTAGGAAGGCATAAACATAGGCCTAGGATGGCATAAACATGGACATAAGAAACTAGAAAGCTGTTGCATAGGAGACCACGGGGTTTCAGGAGTGCATTTCAAACATGAGGTGGTGGGAGTTTCTGAAGCACAGCTCTGTATCAAGCACCAGCCTGGCCGTAATTCAATTGAACCATTTCTTGTACAATTATAATGGTTGTGTGTGTAGATGCTATTGCATAAATTGTAAACCTTTTGTGATTTGTATTGCACAGAAATACGAGGAAAACATGAATTTACCTTCTCAATCAATTAGCCCATGAACACTTTTAACTATTTGGCACTTGCTGAATTAATTTTCTAGTTCTTTTTTGTTCTCTCTTTCAATAAAAGTTCATCTGGGTGCTATAGGAAGGTCTTGTTCTATCCGCCTAATTATAATTAGGCGGATAGAATGATAGATATTAAGACAATAATTATGTATGAAAGGAAAATTAGGCTTAGTCGCTTGCTACGACACGAGCTCTTTGTGTGTTAGTTAAAGTACGTCGAGGCTTATAATAAAAGTTAATACTTGGCGACAGACAACTTATTGAAACGCTTTTTACCATTTATGTAATTCAACAGACTGATTTTACTTTTGGTGGCATGAGATGAACACAGGCTTGATTTTTTTTGATGAATTCTATAAGTTTGAATTCTGTGACCAAAACTTTTTATTAGAGTTTGTATAAGTATCTGAACTATGTTACTGCTCAAAAGAAAAATACTAACAAATTTTAGCAATAGCTGTTGAATTCCTCATAACCTTCGTCATATTTGTAGTCAATTACTTTTCACAAGCTCGTGCTATTTTGCAAGAATGCCTCCTTCTACTACAAACAAAAATTCCCCCTCCCCCCCTCTCAATTTGCGCCAAAAAGAGACAGCAACGAATTAAAATGCCCTGAGATTTTCATAGCAAGGTACCCGTAATTTCGCTTTCAAAAAACTCGAAAATTGCGCGAGATTAGCGTGCGCCGCCAGGATACTTAGGCGGTAACCCAAGCATGGACCACTTGGCTTGCCACTTGGGCCACTTGGCTTGCCACTTGGGCCACTTGGCTTGGCCTTGGCTTTAGCGGTAACCCAAGAATGGACTCTGGTCCATGGTGACGTCATAGGTAGTGGTGCTCGGGATACCTAACTGTTGAGCTCGACTCGTTAGCTCCATCAAAATCAAGTTTAAGTAACTGCCAACTTGATTATCTGTAAATTTTCTGTGTATTTTCATGCAAATCCTTCGTTGGGGGAGTTTTGAGGCAAATTTGTAAATTTAGATCGTCCAATGTCACGCTACATTCGTCAATACGTAGTTCCATATTTGTAGATAATTCAGAAATTTTTCTCTTACGAAACCGGGTCATTTAAATTAATTTTTAAAATTAGTAATTTAGACATAGGTGCACAACCTCTTAAGTATTCAATTATCGGAAAATCGCACCTTTAAATAACGCCTCAGTGGGCCTGCCCCGTTCCTCGCAGCCAACGAGTTCCCTCGACCATCTAATTCCTTCACGGCAGCCGTTTAGGTCTGTAATGACTGGCTCAGCTGTTGAAATATCGAGGTAGAATAACAGGCGGTGCATTCAGGGTGTACCCCTCTAACTAGTGCGTCTTGTCAGAATATGTGGAAAATTATCTGCAGTAGTCTTTGATTGTACACGTTGATGTTCGCTCTGTGTTGAATCTGTCAACTGAAAGTAAGTCGAGCATAAGCGATCGCTCGACTTTTCTGGCTAACAGACACGGAATTTGGTTCATGTCAGGGTCACTCAGGCCGCTAGATCCCCGCTACGGAAAGGTCGTTCAGTTCATTTGCCTTCTATGACGAGGTAAAAGTGAATTTTTTTACGCGAGTACGAATTGCGCCGTATCCCCCACAGTTCGTACTGACCAGAAGTGACGTTCTAGGAGATTAAATATTAACGACGGGTGATGTATTACAAGCAACTACATCTTCGAAACGAGCGGTGCATGTGAAGCTATCGCCTTTAAAATCAACAATGAACCAACTGGACAGCGAAGTTTAGCAGCATGCGAATACACCACATGTGGATGTTAGCTAGGCTGTCAGACAACATTGGTGCCGTAATGTATGTGTAGTGACATACAGTGCCGTATGGTGTCGTAGCAGCACGAGAATTTTGACAACCTCGTTGCATGTCGTCCCGCTGTAATGGCTGTGATCCTTCAGAGAAGATCGGAATCCAAGTACCAGGTAAAGTGGCACGTTTTTCTGTCGTTTAGTTTTTATGCAATTATGTTGTGACATATATTCTTGATATTTTTGCTAGTTATTTAATATTTGTAGCCAGTGTGTTTTTTCGTTCATTCTGCAATAAATTTCTTATATTCTGCACGTGTAATTTAGATTCCCCTCTATTAGTACCCAGTGTAATTGAGTTAATGTGCACGAAACTTTGTGATGACGTCTGTGTGACTCGCTTACATGTGTCAGCGGGTGACATCGTCCTTGTAGTTGCTTGTAGTTGTGTTTTCGCTGAGCATCGTCCGAACACCTCCTATTTTTTCTGTGATGTAATTGTGATTTAGCCAATTGAACACAAAAATTGGGTCCCAATTGTGCCTGATTCACTAGTTTCAAATAAAAGGCTTACCTAATGTTATTAAAGTTCTTTACGAGGGAAAGCCTAGTACCGTCTGCCTATAGCTTCCCCTGGAACGATTTTGGTGTCGTTGCCCTTGGCGGAGTACCCCTCGACACAACCCTTTAATTGCCGGAGCTGTCTCACACTTCAAATAATTGTTGTTGGCTAACTTTTATCTTTGCAAATTTGCATGACTTTACACTCAAAAGTAGGATTACATTATTCCCACGCGTTTCAAGTTTTCCCTTTGGAGAAAAACGGCACATTCTCAAAGTTATCTTATTCTTAAATGATGTATTTCTTCTGTGTTCAGAGAAGTAGTTCTTTTTAGTAAGGGGTGAACTGAATTGTATTGTCTTGATGAATTAATTTTTCCAGGTTTTCTTTGAGGTGATTCGTATGTGAGATGAGGAATATATTTTAGGTCGGAGTAAAACATCCCAAAGATTCATGCCAACTAGCTTCAAAATTTCTGTTCACGACTTCGAGTCTTGAATACGTCGAGCTGTAGAGGTTATCATTCCTTCTCGAGTGTTAGGATCGCTATTAGCTTCCTGAAATTTTACCTCAGACTGGCTAGTTCTTCTCCAATTTTCTCAAGTTCTCAATATCTTCAGTATGTTAAAGTTTACTGTCGTGTAGATTGACAGGAATCCAACATTCTCTTTGTAAGAAATCGTGTTTTGAATAAGTACAATAATCATTTTACTGACGTTGATATAGAGTTGATGTTCTGATTCTAAATTGCCGCTTGCTTTGCAGTTTACAGAAGCAAGTTTCGATCATGAGTCTCAACCTAACGTCTAAAATAGACGACATTCAGTGCCACCAGCACGCGGACACCAGCGCTGCCCTCCACGCTATCAGGTGAAGCCTTCCCTCCTTCCTGAGGACTCGAGCGACGTCATAGCTTATGACTGGGCGACTTATGCTATGCATGTCGTGGTAGTTTCCTTGAGACCATCTCAGCGCTGTGGTATGAGTGAAAACTTGTTTCCGTTGACCTCACGAGTCACCGACACGAAAAATATGCCGGTTGCATGCTGAATGAGATGAAAATGTTATAGACTCTTTTTTAGCAAGGGTGGGTCAGTTTGACTAATTCTCTTCTCCTAGAGAAAAAAAAAAACTCAGCATACAATTTCGACTTTTATAAGTGTGGCTTGGAGCAGTGTCAGCCTCGTGGGTATCATCGTATAGGTGTGGCTTGGAGCAGTGTCAGCCTTGTGGGTATCATCGTATAGGTGTGGCTTGGAGCAGTGTCAGCCCTGGGTATCATCGTATAGGTGTGGCTTGGAGCAGTGTCAGCCCTGGGTATCCTCGTATAGGTGTTGCTTGGAGCAGTGTCAGCCCTGGGTATCCTCGTATAGGTGTGGCTTGGAGCAGTGTCAGCCCTGGGTATCATCGTATAGGTGTGGCTTGGAGTAGTGTCAGCCCTGGGTATCCTCGTATAGGTGTGGCTTGGAACAGTGTCAGCCCTGGGTATCCTCGTATAGGTGTGGCTTGGAACAGTGTCAGCCCTGGGTATGGAATGTTGTACTAAAATTTTCTCCCCTCTGAGGGCGTAGGATAAGCCATAGGTAATAGGGTTAGGTTATAGTTAGGTTTGTCTATCATACGCCAGTAGGGCTGGGGTCCCCAGGGGGCACTGTTAGGTTACCTCAGCTATAGCTAGGCCTTAAAGAATTCTGTCTTTCGTACCTACTTTGCTTCTTTCCATTTTCATGGCTTCTTCGCTGATTATTCTTCATCTTTTGTACTCGTCTTTCTTAACTTGTTTTTCGATGCGCAAGGAATCCTGTGTGGGAACACACCTGTGCATAGATTCCACGTTTCATAAAGCTCATACTAAATGGCTTATTCTTTTTGCTCTTTTGAGATCGCCGTTGGTGAGGCTAAGGAACTTTAAGCTAAGTAATCATAATCTCAAATTTTATCTTCCAATACAACGTTAGAATCTATGGCTCATTTTCTCTTGCATTTACGTATAAAACAATTTTGGTTTGACTGTGTATATTGGAATTGATTATTTTCGTTTTTCCCGCCGATTTATTTTCTGTTTCGAATCATTTGGATGTATATCGATGGCTCAAACTAGTTTGTACCTAAATTATTAATAAGCACTGTGACCAGCTAGACATTCTTTTTTCTATTTTATGGGGAGAAAGTCTAGTTTTAATGGAGGTTGTAATCATGTCTCTCTCTTGACAAAATTTATTGTTTGAGTTGATGATCCTTTACACAATTTAACATTGTTATAGTACTAACGTCAGTGAGCCAATTATGCGTGACGTCTCCTTTGGTAGGCTGCAGTGTTGACATTGGTGAGGCTGTAGAGTCCGCTTTTGCCAGAACACTTTTTTATGTAAATTATCTCACGATATTATTACTTTGGATTCCTCACCTCTGAATCATGGAAGGTTTAGACTTCATGTGTAGCAGTACACACATTTCTATTTTACCTAATCTCACATGCCACGTCTCAAGCCGCTATAGTCTCGTCTCTTACGAGCTTGTGTGTGACACAGCGGCTGATTGTCTGCGTTTTTCAGGAATCAACTGCAAGATTTGACAGCAAGTGTCGAGAACTGCCAAAGCGAGGTGGTGGAGGTCAAGAGAGATATGGTTGCCATCAAGCACGAAATCGACACTTTACAGGCTGCCAAACACGAGATCGAAGAGCTCAGAGATGCCGTCGACAGGCTTGAAGAAACCCAGCGACGGAGAAAGGTGCGCCTTTTGGAGCAGGTGAGAACTTGCGCATGGAACCCAGTTGAACAAGCTACTGGAGAGCGAATGGCAGTACTCTTGTAGAGCAGCTGAATTTAGCTCGTAGCTCATAAGGGCGGCTAGAGGATCCCCTAAATATTAGTTTCAAGAATCCCTTCAAAGTAGCTGAACCTACAACGGGAAAGAAGTCAAGCTAACTTTCCGATATTAATTGAAGTACCTCCGGTGAGTTACTGATGCATCTGACAGAATGCAATCGCTTAGCATTCTCGAAGATGATAGATTTTAATTTAATAACTTCCTGAGGGTGCTGGACAGACTTTCAGAAGGTAGCTAGCCCAGTTTCCTGAGGGTAGTTGCAGTAACTTCCTGAGGGTGGTTACAGTAACTTGCTGAGGGTGGTTACAGTAACTTCCGGAGGGTAGTTGCAATAACTTCCCGAGGTTGGTTGCAGTAACTTCTCGTGGGTGGTTGCAATAACTTCTCGAGGGTGGTTGCAGTAACTTCCCGAGGGTGGTTGCAGTAACTTCCCGAGGGTGGTTGCAGTAACTTCCCGAGGGAGGTTGCAGTAACTTCCCGAGGGTGGTTGCAGTAACGTCCCGAGGGTGGTTGCAGTAACTTCCCGAGGGTGGTTGCAGTAAAACTTCCCGAGGGTGGTTGCAGTAAAACTTCCTGAGGGTGGTTGCAGTAAAACTTCCTGAGGGTGGTTGCAGTAACTTCCCGAGGGTAGTTGCAGTAACTTCCCGAGGGTAGTTGCAGTAACTTCCCGAGGGTGGTTGCAGTAACTTCCTGAGGGTGGTTGAACCAACTTCTGGAAGAACGTCATACTACCTTCCGGAGTCATTTTGTAAAAAGTTTAAGTAGTAGTTAAGCGTATCTGTTAGGGTTTCAATCAGCGGACGTTGTAGAAATCGACCCTTTAATCTAGGTTATGCTTATGCTTTTCTTTCAATCTACGGAGAAAGAAAATGAGTTTTTTAGTCTGATTCGTACTTCAACAGCAGTTAGGTCAACTCTCAAGTGTTGGTTAAATTAATACAAGACGAATTCTACAGATTTAATACTAATAGACAAGAAAATAAATGTGTACCTTAATTTTCCGCGAATGGTCCTTCAGTATGAATTATTTTTTAGTGGAGTGAGAATTTTTTCGTCAGGCCTAAGCGATCATGAGTGTTTCTTGTAATTACATCTTATTTTTATTTGCACTCAGCCTGTCTTGTAGCTATATGCTCTGATCATTTATTGATTCTTATGTTATTCATGAACAATTTCTTGCATTTCACTTCTATATCCCGAACGTTTTCTTCAGACTTATTTGTCCGTTATTTGTTATGCGTGACATCTTAGCCAGGCAAGGGACTCGTTTGCATCGCGTGAACGGGCACGGAAACGCTTGAGCTCTGCGCAGCTTGGCTTATGCAAGAACTCCTGAGGCTCATCAACGCTTGTTGCAGACCATCATTCTCGAGCTGATTTTTTAATTTACACCTTCTTCACATGCAGCTTAACCGATCTTGCTAAATTACGAGTCACGTGTAGTAGTAGTAGTTGTAGTTGTGGTATTATCAGTGCTAGTTACTATTCGTGCGTTGCGGTCAGAGTGATCATACAATTTTTTACAGTTGCTATGCATTTTGCAACGATTGAAAAGAAACACCACAGCTGCTTTCCAGTTCTGAATATGGAACCTGAAAATCAAGCTTAGAACATTTTTTTTGAGAATCTGTTTTACGATATCTAACATCAAAAGCATGGTCTCATGTCTTCGTGCTACATTTTGATCGGAATTTGCAATTTCATATCATTCACGCTATGCTTCTTGTTGGACCATCGAAAGTGATATTTGTTAATAGAACCTCTGTATTTTTGTCCCCTTAACAATCCCCCTATTTTCTTATTTCTACACCTTGGTGTAAACTGGCCTATTTTCAGCTGGTCAGTTCATTTTTGTATGCGCACCCAGGGACTCACGGTTTTAGGATGTTCAAACAACGGCTTGGAGAGCATTCGGGACATGAAACCTGCGTCTAGTCCGACGCCGACCTCGTGAGCATCGTGTCACTGCTACGCTGCCTTTTCATTTCTGCATTGCCCTTTGCTCTACATACAATTAGATTGAATAAATTAGGCTTATCCCAGGTCATTTACTTTTACTCTTAGTTATTGAAATGAGATTTCATAGGACTGGATACTAAGGAATTTACTCCGGGTCCGTGCCATGGTCGTAGCCGTGCTGTCCGACATCTTCGAATCGTAGGGCATCCCGTGCGAACCCTTTCTTAGGTCGTTGTTCAGGGTTCTGAAATGAAGCGTGTTTCAGTGTATGAATTACGGTTACTTTTTGAAAATGGAGTGTATGGCTTGGTAAAAGGGTAGAATTGTTTTATTGCTTGCGTGAGCTCTTTTGTAGGGAACGTACGAGTGGGGGACTCAGAAGGAAAAAAGGATGGAGGAATGCTCAATCCCTGTACAGAGGGAAATCTTCAAGAAAATGCTTCCTGTAGTTCTTCCCAGTTCCATCAGCTATGATGAATGCTTTATTCCAGTTTCAATTCATTTTTTGACGGCTTAGATCACTAGTTGTTTTTGTATCTTGTAGTTGAGCACTGTGATTTTTAAAGTTAATGTAAATTGTTATATTTAAATGTTTCTTTGAAAGTTATTTACACATTTTTTTATGATTATACCTTGAGTATCGGTTCGTTAATTCCAAACTGAGGAAAATGTAATCCCAATTTTAACAGATTCTCATAATTTGCGCTATGTTTTGTTCTCCTTTAGGAATTTTAGATGTATTAGCATTTCGTAGCTACAGGCAAAAAAATGATTATTTTCCAAAATATTCACAATATCATTTTATATATTCGAGCTTGTATTGGAATTTCCTAAGTTTACGAGGCTGTTTCTAATATTTTTAGTGATTATGAGTTTAATTGTTCGTGGATTTAACACATTTATGAACACTTTAGTTCATTAGGCGTACCAGTTCTCCCCTCGTTGTTTCTTTGCGAAGGTAATTCTGTTTGTTTGTTTTTTTGCTGTTTTTTGTGTTTTAATAAATATTGAATTTTGAGAGAATTATTTTCCTTTTGAATTTTTTTTAGACTGGTTTACACGTTATCCAAATTTTATGCCTTTCTTTTGTAGTTCGCGTCATTCATGTACCTGCGTGTTGCGTTGGAACTTCATGTTAACATGGTTTGTTGCATTGGAACTTCCTGTTAACATGGTTTGTTGCGTTGGAACTTCATGTTAACATGGTTTGTTGCATTGGAACTTCATGTTAACATGGTTTGTTGCATTGGAACTTTATGTTAACGTGGTTTGTTGCATTGGAACTTCATGTTAACATGGTTTGTTGTATTGGAACTTCATATTAACATGGTTTGTTGCATTGGAACTTCATGTTAACATGGTCTGCCGTACTGGGATTTAATATCAACGGGTTTGTTACGTTGGGACTTTATGTTAACATGGTCTGCTGCTATACGATTAAACGTTAACGGGGTTTGTTGCATTGGAGCTTCATGTTGAATGGTTTGTTGAAGGTGTGGTTTGGTGGGCTTGCTGAGTGGTTTGTCGTGTGAGCTGGAGTGTTGGGAATGGAGCCATTGTAGAGTTCAGAGTATCGACGACGACATAACTGCGTCTGCATAGCACACGATGATGTCGCAAACGAGAGATGTGTGTCAGATTACCTGAGTAGTAGACAAGACCGCTGGATAAAAATAATGTATAAGAGTTCAAGAGGATTAGCTTGAGCACGGAGAGAGTGAAGAAGATGAGTGGACATGGCTACTGATTCTATGACTAGCCTTTGGTTGAGTGATTGAGGCCTTGTCGCGTGCATTTCGTTTTTGTTCATTAAGTGGAGACATGGCTCAGCAACCCATGTATGCAGAGGTGGTATGAACTAGCAAGCTCTGTCGAGAGTGTCTGCATCTTTTGCGAAGTGATAACTCGAACATAATTACTTTGTATGACTAAAGCTGCGCGTGGTAGTGCTAGAGTTCTCTGTTGAGGTTTTATTTGGAAAAATATGGGCGTTAATGTGATGAACTTCAAGTGAAATGCAGTCAATCAGGGTGACGGAAATGAAAGGAATACTGCGTACGGTCGCACACCTTACACACTTAGAGCGCAAGAGATAAAATACAAACAGTCAGGCCAGGGTACGTTTTGTCTCGCGAGTGCGCACGGAAGGATAAGGGGACTGCGTTAGGTTGGCCGTCTTCGAACGCTGAAACACATGTCTTCATTGAAATTCGTTTGAAAATAAGGACACGAGACTTTTCGTTGTCGTTATTTTAAGTATTAACCTAATCCAGTACATGTGTAGGTTTTGAATACTTCAGGTTCAAACTATTCAAGGAACAGTAGTAAATTCTGAGTAAGATTTGCAGTTTATTCACCAGCTGCTTGCTGATTTTACTGACTATTAGTTGCCGGCACCTTTGTAAATCGGTGATTTCATTCCTTGGTGGGTTGACTACTTTGTTTACAAACGCGATCATTTAAGCAAACTCTACTACGCATACACGCACCTACCGTTCCATGTACATTATCACTCCATACCCCAAAAAAATAATTCTCAAGTTTTAAAGGATGCAAATTTTGAAAAGCATTAGAGAGAACGAGTAGGGTCTCAATTGACCGACTTGTAATTGTCAATTCGACAACATACAGCAACTTTCTCAGCAAGTGTACTAAACAGTTGTGTTGAACATTTCAATACGGAGTTAAATTGTCCCGATTACACATTGAGGGTATTATATTTAGCTGACACCAAAGTTTATTGAATATGAGCATCCAAGCAAGTACAAATACCGTTTTAGGAAATTTTATCCAGACCTTCTACGCAATTCGCCCGTTAGGAATAGCTGGTGATGCCCCTAGACTCAGAATGCTCAGGATTACTTCTTTCGCGGTAGATTTCAGGAGCTGAAGCGTCGCTGGATTCGGGGATTTCACTCCAATGAAACCCGTAGCTGTTTTGGTCGTTCGATTAGAAAACATTATTTTGTAAACACGGGTCTCGTGACCTGTATACAAATTACGTAAATAATGATACTTAAAGTGATGATAAAATACTCTTGTCACAGTTACTGTAATTTGTTCCTAGTAGGCAAACCAAGTACTTGAGAAGTACAACCTAAATAGCACCGGGGAAGATCCTAAGACTCTCCTTGACCCACTCGCGAGTTTTTCCCTGCAACCCGTTCCTTAGTCAGATTTGCTTGCGATTTTTGGCTTGGTGTTCGAATTTCCTTTGCATTGCATTATTAGTTGCATGGTAGTGTTTTGAAGTTTCATGCCTGTTTCTGATTTTTGACTTGGCTTTGCGTTTTCTTCGTACTATTGACGTGGCATTATTTTCACTCAAATTATAATATGGTTTTATACTCGTGGGAGGAATATTTCGTTATTATAAGCATTTGCATATGAATCACCGTTGAAGTCATCTAAATGTCATTGTTAGTAAAATTTGTGATATGGTTCCGTTTACCATTCAAATTGCTTGGCCAAAATGCACTTGAAGACTTTTTTTACACAGTAAGGTCAATCTGCAATAGTGTGAGGTGAAAGAATTGCACCACATAGCTTAGAGTTAGAGATATATAGGAAACATGTCAGTATAGCTACTTCGTTACAAGCGCTATGATAGTGAGATTAGCTCTGGATGGACTTTCGGGGGTCCAAAACTCAAGTTGTTCGATCACTTACCACCGTGTTGTTTTTGTTGTGACTCTTGTTCTTCTGACCACTGCTATAAAATTTTCTTCAGTAAATCTTTTATTATAAATTTCTCTAAATTTATTTCTTATCTTTCACCATAAATATATGTGTTCTCTTCTCTGTATCCTTCCGTGTACTTTCTATTCAAGCTGGTTCTCTCAATCACGATGGTGTTAAATGCGTTTATTAGTTTGCTTTTAGTTGAGGGTTAACTTGAATATTCCTCGATGGGCAGCATTTTATTCCCTGTACTCGCATTTGTGTAATGAATACTTGAATTACGGTCCTTGCCTAAGGCATGAAGTGTCGTCGTGGAAATTATATGTGAACCAGCTTGAACCATGCTTTTCTCATCTGCATTTTCAATGTTGAACTTTCTATGCAGTTTCAGGGCTGTCAAAATGACTGCGTCAGGGTACGCTCTTGCTGACACTTAGTGCATTGTAGGATAAGAAACACATGAAATTTTGATGTTTGACCTCTGCAACTACGCTGGAGGGGAATTACTCCGTTGAACTAACCTTAGAAATAAACAATAGCTCTCTATTAGTCTTTTACCAACACATATTCTGAATAATCTTTTGAGCTTAATGACGTATTCCCTGGAATTTGGCTAGTCCTCGTTTTGAACAGGTCGACTTGGCAGGTGTGTGCAGATAAGTTTGATCTCGTCAGGCCATTTCTTGTAACTGGAATTTTGATGGCGGCCATAGCAACAACACATTATTGGATGAGTAATTTTTGTGGCTGGAGCCCGCCGCACGCTTTGGCAAATTTCATTTTAAATTATATCTCATTCTCTTCTACTTGTAGGTTATTTCAGCTCTAGCTAGAACATCGGGACTTCTTTCGTGCCCACTTTGCTTCTTTCCATTTCTATGCTTCCTATTCTATCTTCCTGTTTTTATGCATAGGGAATCTTGTGTGGTAACACAGGAACCTGTGCACCAGATGTTCCCTCTTCTTCGGTCTTTGAATCACATTCTAAGTGTGAGGGAGGCTTAATCAGACTAATAATGTAATTTCTCTGTAACTTTGGGAGCACTGGCCGACATCCAGGTATAATTCGTGGGGTTATTCCTTCTTCCTTTTCTAACGTGCAACTTTTCATGCCCTTCGAGTAGAGGTTTTCTAAATTAGAATTTTAGTTCAGCTGCGAAGGCGCGAACCTTCCAACACGAACACACGACGTGCTTGTACGCCTCTCCAGTCATTCGTTGTTCTTGGTTGCAGTTATCAGCATCAGCAGGAATTGCAATTAACTAAGTTAGAACACTTAAAAAAGCAATCGTCTCAACTGAAATATATTTCACATTTTAGCTGAACGCATTATTAACACCTCTGTGCGTTATGTCATGGAAGGAAAAGGAGCAATGCACCTTCAGCGCAAAGTGGTTGCAATCCATATGCTCAGTATCATCGTTGTCTGCTCCTGAATTTTTCAGATATTCTAGTTTGAACTATAACAATCTCATTGGATTTAACTATTTCCACAATTAAATAAAACCTAAGTTCTTCCCCATGAGTGCTGTTGATTAACTTTAGTTAGCCGTTCATAATGAACTTCTTTGCATCTTACTCAATGGACCACACGAGTGTTTTTTATGATGATACAACTTTAATTTACGACGTTGCGGGATGCTTCCACTATATCTCGAAGCTTGTGCGCTGCCGTGGCGACACACCTGCCGGGTCTCAAGTTAATGGGCTTCATATTGACTTTCTTTTCCTTCTTTCCCTGTCGCTTTTCGAGTGGTGGCCGGCGTACGTGCTGTCGTCTTCTTGTACGAGCGCCTCGGTTTCTCTTGCTAAAAGTATAATCCGTTTTCAATGAGCACTGCACTCGCGAGCTTCTGTTACTCCTCTCCCTAAGTCTTGACCCTCAAAGGATGAAAATATTCGCCAAGTATTGGTTTTGACCCCGGTCATTGTAATTTATTTCTCAGAAATTTTACTGAAGGTAAATTTTGAACGTTTGGAATGTTTTTACACCACCGTGAAGACCTATTCATCTTGCAAAATAATGTCCGACCAAGAACTAGAACACGCACTTATCAGGAAATCAATGTAAGTTTGTTGCTATTGTTTTCAATAAAGTAAATTCAACTCATATGATTCAAATTCTTCATTTGTCATCCGTTTTCTTCGTAATTTGAGTCTTCTGCAGGATGACTTTGAATTAAGGTAATTTATTTTTTGTACAGAAACGATAACGAATTATTTTCGATTAGATGGTTGTCGTGTGAAGGCAAGTAAACACGAATACTATACTAACTGATTTAATCAGCACGACCGCTAAGGTTACGAGTTAGCGTTTGAAGCCTATGTACAAATGCATTACACGGCGTGGCACGTTTTTCTCATAGTGGAATCGAAGCCCTTTCCTGCGCAGTTTGTTTGTAGGGCAAAAGTGTTCCATGAGCTTAGGTACTCTTTAACACGTTGACTCCGATTCTCCACACAGGTAAAATTACATACTGACAAATATCTCTACTGTGAATTGAAAAATGAAGGATTTTGGTTTCACAAATTTGGTTACTCTATTAGTTTTCTTTCTAATCAGAACTAGCTTATCCGATTGATGAACACAAATTTGAAGAAAACTCGAAAATTTGTATTTATACATGATAGTGCTTTGGTTACATTAGGTTAGGTTAGATGATCGCGTGTACCATTGTATCACCCACTTCGGAGTCAACGTGTTAAAGTCGGGCCACCGAGGAGCTTCCAACAAAATATATCACAACCACGCAACGCTTGATCTATTTAACATAGCATCGTTCGAGGATATGAACGAATTGTTCAACAAAAAGTCCCGATTTTATCTCATTTGATGTTCCTGTGTGGAACTTATAGGGGAACAGGGTCTGAAGCGATTCTCGCACGTCAACAAAACTGGAGGCACGGGCTTCGGTCCCGTAAGAACTGCTGCTCGTCTCTTGTGATGCATTTGTACCTCGACTGAATGCCGTAATTCGTAACACAGTGGACCACATTGTATTAATGAGGTCATACTGTATTCATATATTGTATTGAAACCATAAGTGGAAAGTATTCCTCTCTTAGTTTTCTTTAAAAACCATGAAAAATATTTTTTTTTCTAAATCTTGGGTAACCTGTAACGTTATATTCAATTAGAGTAGGCACTATAATAGATTGTAATTCACATGCCAAGTTTCTCGATTAAGTACGGCTCATTTCCAAATCCGAAACAAAATACGGCTTATTTCCAAATTGTGAACAATATAACTTTCTGACAAATTTTGAAATACTGATTTACCTGTTTCCTGTTATCGAGGGATTTTTCAAGGATCCCAAATAGAAACCTGAAGAAAATAATTATTAGGTTTCTCGCAGCTTCATTCTAACTTTTGTTGACGTGTGGAAAATCGACATTTTCATTGACATTTATTTCATTACGACCAGTATATTAGGTAAGGGGGAGAAGGTCGCTTGATCAGTTAGATTAAGTGCTCATTGTGTCACCGATACTCCCTTGGGAGGCATGGGATGGGCAGTAGAGTGAGGTTAATTAAGTTAGTCAGTCGGATGATGTGGGGACTGGCGTCTTCAGGCGGGTACTGTTAGGTTACCTCAGTCATAGACAGACCTTCGGGACTTCTGAATTTCGTGCCCATTTTACTTTCTTTCAAATTTTACGCCTTCTTCGCTATATCTTCTTTGTCTTTCTTTCCCCTTCATTCTTAACTTGATGTTTCTATGTGCAGAGGATCCTGTGTGGGAACACATCTTGTGCATAGATTCCTCGTTTTCTCGTGTCCATACTAAACGTCCCTTTTCTTCACTTGCTCGAAATGACATTCCATGGGGCTAAGGAGCTTTAAATCTACAGAAAATAATAACAAAATAACAATAGTAATGATGTATTCCCAGTGAATGATTATTTTATTCATAAGCAAGAGCGTGCTCTGATCGTCGGTTTTCTGGCCTGAGTAATAAGAACTCGTTTGTTCAGACAAGTACTGAACAACTATTCAATTTGCCATAAATTCGTTCCCAATGTTTACATCATCGTTCACAATTGCTAATCAATGAAGCATTACCTAGTTGCCTAACTAGTAGCAGTCTCTTTCCAGTAGAATGAAATACTTCTGGAACCAAAGCTGAAGCCTGCGTTGTTTACGTTTTTTGACGAGTTTTGATTTCAAAGCTTGTCAAATAATTCAAATCATTAGACATTTTATTGGAGTAATCAAAGTCTATCCGTATTCGTTGGCTATTGCAGTAGACTTTGCATGTTCTGAAAGTTATTCGGTGATAGTGATTTAGTCGAAATACGTTTTCTATCCAAGTTTCAACGCTGGCTTTAGCCTCAAAAATGGTTCCACTTCTGTTCGTCATGTTGCTTCTCGTTGATGATGTTCTCTTCATATCTCTTCCCACCTGCCAGTACCGTGATCGACTCTCCTCTATTACGGTCAGTGGCACAATCCCCGCACCTTAGTGGGTCTTACCTCCATGTGACCCTCTCATGCATTCAAAGTAACACGCCTGTCATCTTAAGATAGTTCATCTTGAAAGCCTTTGCTGTGTAGGATCTTGGCAGCTGTAATTTGGCCACATTAATACCGCAACAATTAAAACACATTTCTGAATTTTATGGAGACATAGTGAAGCATTAGCTGTTACCCTGGAATAATTTGGATACTTAGTCCTTACAATGTTGTATTGCTTATTTTCTAGTTTTCATGTTCAAATACCCAAGTTTTTTTTACGGAGATCAAAACCATCGTAGCTTTTCTCATGACACAATGCCCTGCTTGCTTTCAAAAGTTGTGTATTTGTGGCACATGTGTGAATCTTATCAATTGTATTTGTCTCGTAGCTAATCTGTTTAGTTGTGCTTGGGCTGTTGTGGTCTTCATCGCCTTGTTGCTTGTAAACAACGCACCTGCTCTATGTCCACTTTGATGAGAAACTTCAGGATATTGAAACCACACGTGTTGTTGATTCAATTTTTCTATGGATGAATGATAGAAATTCATTTGGAAGTAATTTGTGTTTGATTATTATACACAAACACAACTTGAATGCCAGTTGATTGAATTTGACAGTAATGGTGTGGAACATTAACTGCACTCTCAATCTCAATCCCCTTAGTCCCCAAGTAAGTTCCTCTTGTGTTCGTGGCAACTGCAGCACCCAAACCTGGCATCATTTTGCTAGAGGTTTGTGGTTCACATGCCACCGTAGAAAACTTGGCTCTTCTTTCATCAGGTGTCACTTAGTCTTCTCTGTTTTCTTGATTACGTAAGACTATAGAGCAAAATCTCACCTAGTAGTCTGTTCGCGCACTAGTCTAGTACTGCGAAAGTTATGTTTGGTAAATTTATTTGATTTCTGAAACGGGAATTTTATTTGAAGAAAAGTAAAAAAAATTCCACTGCTAGCGGACTATAATTAATACATAGTATTTCGTGATGATTTTGCAGGATGAGTCGATACACATTAAGGAATGAGCTTGGAGTTTCAGATACAATTTGAGGCTGGTATCTCTTAAGTTATTTTTCTTCAGTTACAAATTATATACCTACGGTACTTGATGTTCTTCAAATTTCGTATCCTCAACGTGTCACAAGCCAAATTTTGCTGGTGATTCTGCTGAACCGAGTTTTTATTTAATTTTGCTTACATATTGTCGCCTCTGTATTAAAATTGATGATTCTAGGAATTCTTTTCAACATTCATCGAGTGGCGCTCTGTATGAAATGTATTTGATCATCCAACAGTTGAAGGTATTACGTGTTGAATTTAGTCAGTATTAAATTACATAGATTTTTTTGCCATAGCAAGGCATATCGTCCTCATGAAAGTTACCTTTCTGAGATGTCTATCTTCTTTCATATGGTTATAATTAGATCCGAGGTAAAATATTCCTGTACTGTATTTCTAACCAAATCATCGTATTTCTAACCAAATCAGCTACCATCCACTTTTATTACATGACAGCGTGAGAAAGGCTCATAAATGTGTCCGTGTTGCACTATATACAAAAATTTCAGCGATGTCGTCGTGTACAATGGTTCAACTTCCCTGTCTGATGTTGGATGCTGCTGGCACTGTTCTTTGGCGCGCCAGAGCGTCTCAATTGCGAGTGACGAGCGTCAGTGAGCCATGGTGGCACCCCGCACGTACGATGCGCCCGTCAGTTTAGAGGGCCACCTCTGATCTGCTCTGCTTCTCCCTTCCTACTCACCCTTACTTTAGAGCTTGATGATCATCTTCATTTGTAGTGAACAAATCTGGAGTAGGGCTAAATCCTGAATTTGAAGTTTATGAGAAACGTGTCGTTATCTGGTGCGAAATTTGTGCAACCTTAAAGAAGCTGCGATGAAAGTAATTTCGTGTGCGGATGTTGTATGAAAATGTCATGACACAGTTTCTCTTTCGGAGTCAAGTATTTAATCAACAACTTTCAACAACTTCAACAACTTCAACAACTTTCAACAACTTCAACAACTTTCAACAACTTCAACGACTTTCAACAACTTTTTAATCAACAACTCTTTCTCTGCTGTAGTCACTCGATAACGAAGCATCTATTTTGGTTTTGATCTGCTGAAAAAAATTAATTCTCGTTGTCAAAGAAATCATAATAGTTGTACAAAAAAGTCAACATCACCATTTGTTCCGTTTACATCCTAGTCTTGAAAACATCTTGCTCTCTGAAAGCTGTGCTTGGCTTCCTTTCTTATGATGAGCTATGTGAAAACTGCTCAGCTTCTTTGATCATACCATGGTAATAAATGAAACTGATAAGCGTCTCAGATCACTCCACGGTAAGTATAAAAAAACAGGATCGACGACTTTCAGCTCGTCATTTAATTTATTTGCAGTTAACCTAAATTTGTTCCCTCTTACACGCAGGATTGTGATAATTTGTTTGTTTGCAATGAAGAAGTTTAGGTTTTGAAGTCGATTTAGTGATAATATAATTAGTAAACTATGTGAAACAACCGATATCAAAATTATTATTTCTAAATTGGCTCAAAATTTTCTATAGAAACTTATGTACCCTGCCTGCATGCGTTCGTGAACTGTCCAATAAATCTCCAACAGAAGATTATTTCTTTCGTCTGTAACATACGACAATTCCTTCACCAATGAAGATCATAAAAAACTGCTTCTCTGCGTGGGCGTCAGCACAACATAATGCTTGAGTTGTGTTCAGGTGCTGACGTTTCCGTGCTGACCGTTGACGCCATTTACGCGGTTCATCGTAGAAATTTACGCTGGAACAATTTCTCTTGAAAACTATGATAAGTTGATCGACAGAGGGACTCTGCTCAGCGATTCGTCAGTAATTATTTTCAGTCAGACTGTGCGCGTTTCGTACACATATGATTTCGACCGACTTACTGTGCATAAAAGGATAAGTTGCGCCTGTGCCGTGCCGCGAGAATACGACGTATGAGGATGTGAGTATACCTATTTGTGAAGTCTTGTCGTCAATACGTTAGTTGGTGAAATTTTCAATGAGTAGCTCAAAGAAACTCATAAATTCAAGCTACTTCACTAGATGTGTTTCAACTAATTTCTTTTTCAGGTGATTAAGCACTTCAGCTTCTCTTCTCGTGACGCGCTCGTACAACTGTTCCTTTTAAAATAGAGCTAAAATAAATGTATAATTCTAAGTAGGGTCAATTAAGCTTACTCCGTGATATTCTAAGTAACTTCGTGATAGTTCGTATTTCCCATGTAAGGGCATTGCTTGTACTCGTGCACTCTACACTTCTACAAATGTATTGTTGTACGATCATTTCTCTGTACGTTTTCAGTGATAACACTTCAAAATACACAAGTCTACTTACGTAAAAAAAATCTCAGTATCACGGAATCGGCTTAATTTAACCTAACACTGGAAAATATTGCCCACGTAATACGCAAATTTTATCTGCTTTGATATAATAATTCTACTACAAACAAATACACAGATGTGGCTTGATATGTCCGTCTCTCTGTCAGGCTCTTACGAAATTAGATGGGAGAAAATTTCCGGGTTTGTATATCTTACTAATCAGAGAAACTCAGATAAGGCAGTCCGTGTCAGTGACACTAAAAATAACATTTCATGTCAGAGTTACCATAGATAAAAAGGCATCGTAAGAATCTACCATCATTTGACTCGCGGTTTCTGGTAGGGCGCGTCTACCTGTATGTCAATAAACGAAAGTCGTTTTCGTATGCCATCGCTCTAGAATGAAGTAGGTTATTGAGTGATGCGGGTATCTTAGGGTACCTTTCTGTTCGAGGATGGCAATCATGTTTTACTCAAGCTGCCATTTCCACTACGTAAGCTGCTCGTGAATCTAAAGCGTGCAAGTTTGCGCCAGTTCCCTTAGATAAATGTTAGTACCCTATCGTCGACATGACGAAGCATATTTCAGTGCATGCGTCATTTGTGATGTTTGTTTGATGACGCTGTCTTGTCTTTTCAACTCATCAGTTGTTTCACTGTACATAATTATGGACCGGCTTCAGACTCGTGTTCAGTTCCGGTGCCGTTATTGCCTTCCCAGAGTTCATCAGTACTATAGAATCGCCGTCAGGAGAAATTTCGCATATTATTTTGCTAGGAGGTATTGAAGCGCTGTCGTGGTATTCCATTTTAAGGGAGTGAGCTAGTGAAAAGTTGATCAAATAATGAAAGTATGAAAATGAAATAGTCCGTTCCGAACGGGTGAAGTACAACGTATGAAACGTGTTTGGAGTAAACGTATTTACCCTTGTTGAGTCACATCCTTTGCGTATGTAATTTAGTAAATATTGTGGTTAAATAATACAAGTTTCATAGCTGATAATAGATAAAAACTCACCTGCCCCACCGCTTGCTCTGTGCTGTATTACCGCGGCTCTATGGTGTAGTGGTGAGCGTGATGGCCTCACAGCCAAAAGGACCAGGGTTCGAGCCTCGGCTCAGGTAAGGCTTTTCACGTGACTGCGGAGTACTTCCCTTGGAAAAGGAAGTTTAAACCGCACATTACTGACAACCCTCACCACACAAGTAGTTGTAAGGCATTGAAAACCCAACGGTAAAACGTATTGGAATTAATAAAGGTTCTTTATAGGTTGCCCTAGAAGCCTTGTAGCATATTCGGGTCCACATGCGGTATATATCCTGATCCTGGTTCTTAGTCATTCCTCATTTGATTGTAAACCTGTATCTGATGTAAATTACTCGTGGTAAATAAATGTTAACAAATGTTTACAAGTTGCGGCCGAGATGACGCGGCTGCATGTGTCGAGCTGTGGGGTCTGTGAGGATATGATCTCCCGGCTGTCTGCGGCTTGCGTTGACTTGCTTGCTTCATTATGGAAGTGCAGCCTTGGTGGCTGGTTACGCTTTAAACATCCCAAACTTCAGATTCTTATTATGCAATTGAAGAAACTAAAGTTATTCGTGTAATAATGGGAGAATCAATTCACTGAACTCGTCCTAAACTTGCTGCTTGAGTTAGCCCCCTTTTGCAGGTTTTCTGTATTCAAGATGGATCGATAAAGTTTTCTCTTTAAAGAAACGGGTACTCAAGTGTATTATTATGTACTAGTGGATGTATTACTTATTTACTGTAACCCAGAATATTTTCAGTATCACTGATACGAACTGCCGTATCTGACCGTCTCACTTTGGTTTCGGAATACAAACTCGGGAATTTTTTCCTACTTGAATCCTTTTAAGCCATAGGGACGGACGGACGGACGGAAAGATCAAGCATGCAACAGTGGGATATTATTACATACTGGGATTTGTTGAATAGAAAAGTTTGGTCGGCTCCCTCTTTACCTTTTCCCTCAATGTGAGCAGCACAAGTCGTGTCTCTAGTCGAAACATATAGGAAAAAGACTTTGTTCGTACTGTAAAGTTCGACATAATTTCACAGTTGACGTGGTTATTTAGTATAAATAAAGATATTTATTGCACACTAATATTACAGAAGAATGAATGAGAAGTGCATGAATATGAATAGGTGTGAAAAGACTGAATAAATATTGAGTGTATTTTACATCAGTGTTGAATTTTAGTATGTCTTGAATGAAGTGCTCCTTTTTATCTGAGTAAACTGTGTAAGAAAGTATGCGTATGCATGGAGAGATTCCTGTGCTGTTCTATATTATTCAAGCGAATGCATTACCTGTTGAGATTAAGGACCGTCATCTTTTTACATTGACCTGCCGTTCATAAAAGTGCAACTCAAAGTAAATTTGATATTTATATTCCAAATTCCATTGATGATCCTAGAGAGCTGCATTATTTCTGAGCTTACAAGGCTATCGAGTGTTGGAAAATGTTACTGGCGGGAGTGAAATATATAGAGTGGCCCAATAAAAATGTTACTGGCGGGAGTGTAATGTATAGAGTGACCCAAAAAAATGTTACTGGAGGGAGTGAAATATATAGAGTGGCCCAATAAAAATGTTACTGGAGGGAGTGACATATATACAGAGGCCCAAAAGTAAGGTACCCTCACTGATATCGGTAGCACTGATACGTTAACAAATGTTTTGGGCACAATTTCATGAAAGGGTATTTTACTTTTGTACCACCCTGTATTTATAGCGTTTCAAGCGGCTTTCCTCGTCAGCCTTATTTTGATTCCATGTTGACAACAGGTAGGTTAACGTTTGAATTATCTGGTTTCTCAATTTTCTTCTTTTTATGGAGGTGTAGTGTAGGAAATTAAACTTGTAAAACCTTCGTACTTGTAAATCGTAATTATAAGTAGCTCAGGGAACTATGATCTATTCGTGCGTCATGAAATAAAGTGGTGAGCTTTTATTCTCCGTTTGTTTCTAGATGTTCCCGGTTTTTAATGAGGTAAAATTATAAGCATTTGGCTTAATAAGGGACCATGCTTCAAAGTTCGTAATGATTGGATTCCCCACGGAATTATTGGAAATCTCTCGTGGATTACTTCAAGAGGAACATCAGACATTCGTCTTTTCATATCTTAATGAGAGCTCTGTTATCGATGATCACATTGAACAATGCTTCCTGACAAGTTACAGCCCAGATAATGTTAATTCACTTCGTGGATTGCACTGTGAATTTTAAAGTATGAACAATATCGAGTGATGAAGCAATCCAAGAATAACGAGTGCGCATTTTCGCGGCGCCTCCGGCAGCCCATGTATTGACAGAGTATCTCCCCCGCTATTTTTGCTGCTGACACTTCCCAATCTATAACTCGATTAAAGGAGGTTCTTACTGGAGTCGTGTAATCTATATAATACTAAAACTCTGGTCGTCTTGCTTGTTTGGTTGCTTGCTTTCTTGAAACCGTGCTCACGTTTGTCTGTCGGCTCTGAGATATTCGAAATTTATACTCTCCGTTTAACCTTGTGTTGTGAATACCGACTTAACTGCATAGGATATATTCTGGATACGGTTAGATTTTGATAAATTTTATTTGACCCAACGGGTCATGAGTAGTCTAGTTACTTATAAAACTCATGCAGCGATGAATCTTGAACAAATATTAATTCAAGGAAAACTGTGGCGTAGCTCTATGTTGAGGCTCCTTGAGGTTTGAATAATGCTAGTTTAAAATAAAGTATGAAGTTTTGTTGGTCCATCAGACGTACGGCCGCTTTAGCCGCACCAGTTTTTTAATGGGGTATTTTGTCAACAATTTTTCATCCAGGATTTTGTATCAACCGTAAGGCATACTGACACAGGGAAACGCTCAGTGATGGAAACTGCGGAGCCTGCCGACATCATCGTACTGTGGACTGGCAGTTGCGGCATGTGAGTGTAATGGTGGGAGTTGATTGTTTAGAATCTTGATAAAATTAAGCCTAATTGAAGCATCCTTCTCAAGATATGTGAACAAACCTCACTTTTTAAAACATTGAGTAATTATCATTGCCGTAGAATAGCAGCTTTCCAATAATTTCGCAAAGAACGAAAAGGACGATTACATTCCGAGCGTAATACCTGCCATGTTAATGTAACAGTAATGGGAATCTTGAAAATGTATAAATTCTACGAATGACCTAAACTATGATATTTGTGACTGTAAAAGCAATAGGGCGAGGTGCGAAGCTGTATCTTTAGCTGTTTTCAGTTCCCTTTCTCCGAAAATATATTATAGTACTTTCTTACATCTGAACTATTTCAACGTAACAAAAATTTATTCCACACGAGTTGTTCTGGCATCCATTCTAACCTCAATCTTATTTGGAACTCTGGTAGCCCTTGGTGTGGGGTTTGATTCTCAATCTGCGTGCCCTGAGGTCGCTGTCCCAACAAACCCCGCGTCCAGTCTGCCCTGCCACCGCCCCCAGTTGGTGAGGCCAGGTCCCCAGGCAAACGTCATCGCTACATCAGTTCACTCTCATCACATTTCGCTAGGCCTGGCAGTGGCTTCATTGGTGTCGTTTTGTTACTCCTAGTCAAATGTCACTTCATCTGGCAATGGCTTAATTGGTGTCATTTTGTTACTCCTAGTCAGCTGTTACTTCAACTGGCAATGACTTAATTGGTGTCATTTTGTTACTCCTAGTCAGATATCACTTCATCTGGCAATGACTTAATTGGTGTCATTTTGTTACTCCTAGTCAGATGTTAGTTCATCTGGCAATGACTTAATTGCTGTCGTTCTGTTACTTAATTATCAGACGTAGTACTGATATAACTGTTGAGATTCCGGTTCATTACTGAAGAGAATAAAAGTGTCGTCAAGATGTCGGCGGTAAAATACAGGTCTAAATTGGACAGGACAATTGTTCAGAAACTTTTCTTCAAACTAATTCAAAAATATGTTAACTATAAGGGACAATGCAGATCTCATGGCAAGACTATCTCCTTTGTTGTAAATCTGGTAGTTAAATTTAAGGTAGGAATTTTTAAGAGCCAGGCCCAGAAGTTCTTTTAAAATCGATTCTATTTAGTCCTGCTTGTAGAGCTGCTTGTTCAGTAAATATTTTATCCGAAATGACACCTATTGCTTCATTCACAGTAACATTCGTATATAAAGAGTATACATCTAAGCTACACGTCATAAAAGAATTACCATTAGGTATCGATTTTGAAGAAGAAACAAATTCGTATGAATTATATGAACAACGTATTACGAAAATTTAAGAATACCAAAAAAATTACTGAGCATTTCTACAACGGTACTTTTACCTTAGGCTAGCAATTGGGATCATATATTTATGACTTTCCGAAAATTCACAAACTAAATGTTCCGGTCCGACCTATTCTGTCAGCGTGTAATATGCACAATTTTAACTTAGGTAAGAAACTGGTACCATACTTAGACCATGTAGGTAAAAGTCAATATTCATTAAGTAATTCCCATGAATTTGTTTCTTCTTTGAAATCGATAACTCGTGCTAATTCTGTTTTGACGTGTATCTCAGATGATGACTCCTTACATATATACAAATGTTGCTGCGGATGAAGCAATGAGTATAATTTTTGATAGAATATTTACTGAACAAACAGCTGTACACGCAGGACTAAACAGAACCAATTTTGAAAAACTTCTGGACCCGACTCTTAAAATTTCCTATCTTAAATTTAACAATCAGATTTACCACCAAGTAGATGGTCTTGCCATGAGGTGTGAGTTGTCCCTTATAGTTGCTAACATATTTTTGAATTATTTTGTAGAAAAAATTCCCAAGAATAGTCCTATACAATTTAGACCAGTATATTACCGCCCATATATTGACACTTCTGTTCTTTTCCGTAATTATCAGACGTCGCTACATCAGTCAGCTTCTTCGCTGAAATAGTTTAAATTGGTTGTGAGAAGCATCAACATCAGTCAATCATCAATGATACACCAATCAAATGACGCATTGGAAAACTAATTCGTTAATTAGTTGTCAAATTCTACATCTACTCATCAGGTTTCAGGCGTACCAGCCGCCCATCGCTCATTTACACGTGTGTCCTCGGAATAAATTTAGGCTCACTGAGGCGTGCACAATAACTGTGGCTGCTGCTGCTGCTGCAGCTGTTGGCGCAGACCGCAATCGCAGCCGCTCGAAACTTGTGTCTCCTGTGGCACAAGTTGCTGACAGTGTGTCCATGTTTGTGGGCCTAATGAGACCGCCGCAGCATCTCCACATTAGAGACCTCTTCATCATTTCACGCGCGTAGATAATAACGCCCGACGACGCCGACCTCGGCAGCTCGCGCTGTATGAATGAACTAGGCTCGGCGAGCTGGGCTCGGCGAACTGGGCAGAGCGAGCTGGGCTCGGCCCTGAGGCACAAACAACCTTACTATTTGTGACTCACTGAGGTGACTACCTTACTATTTGCCTTTTAAAAACGTTTTAAATTCCTAACGGGGTTTGAATAGAACGAAAAGTTTCAACACATTGATGCTGCTCTGAACAAGAAGCATTCCTTTCACTTGATACTTCATTAGTTAGCTGACGAATAAATTTTTTTATCGTAAAGATTGAAAAAAATTATTTATTTGCTAACTAATGAAGTATCGAGTGAAAGGAATGCTTCTTGTTCAGAGCAGCATCATTGTGTTGAAACTTTTCGTTCTATTTCAAACTCCGTTAGGAATTTGAAACGTTTTCTTTCGAGAACGCTGTATTTTATGGTAACAGTTTTTATGCGTTCCGTCGAAATACAAGGTGATCGAAAGGCGTTCAATATTAAATGCGATTGATTAGCATATGAAGCTATTTAACCTCTTAAAAAAACTTTATTAATTTCAACACGTTTTACCGTTGGGATTAATAACACGTTTTACCATTGCAACTACTGGCTTGGTGAGGGATGTGAGGAATGTGTAGTTTAAACTTCCTTTTCAAAGGGAAGTACTCCCTGGTTACGTGAAATGCCGCCTGAGCCGAAATTTGAACCCAGGTCCTCTCGGCTGCGAAGCCATCACGCGACCAGTACGCCATGGAGCCCAACGAATTACCCCGAGAAGCCGGCGGTGCATTCACACGGTCTGTGGAACCGACAGTGACCGTGTGAGTGTAACAACAACGGCCACGAGATATCTCGGGATAGTTCGTTACGGGCTGACGTCGTCTAAATAAGCCACAGATCGCTAGTGTACTTTTGAGAACTGCTTATCGGAGTCGGAGTCTTACAAAATTAACACAATTTTTATTAACACAAGCTGCATGAATCTCTGTTTTTGTACCATCTGTAAATCAATGTCGATATTTTTGCAGACAATTCACTCTTATGACGTACTGTACTGAATGAACGACCCATGTATGGGTAGACTTGTCAGTGTTGAGTAGATCCGACCTCAGAGCTTGGCGCGCCGTCTGTAGCTCAGTCAAAGAACCGCATCTGCTCCACTTCACCTGCTCTGCTTCACCTGCGTCATCCTAAGACGATCGCAATGAGTGCAGGGTGGTTTATTGGAAGAATGGTCCATTCTGAACTAATAGCACTAATCAAAATGTTAATACTAATTGCTACTGAGATTAACCTTGACCAAGAGAACTGAAGATTTCGCGGAAGAGCTTGGGCTGGAAACGCCGCTTCATTTTCCGTCTTCTCTTCACCAAGCTCCTTTTCAGTATCATCTGCTAACGTTCACATCGAAAAGAGAAATTGAAAACGTGTTGAATTTCATTTAGCGGGAAGTCGAAAGAATTTAATAAGCTTGGCATTTGTAAGTTTGTTTAAGGGTGGGATAAGCTGCGGAAAAACATTAGGCATTATTTTAGGGAGTGAATATTTCTATCTTGGGGCTTTCATCTTTGATAAAGATTCTTACAGTACTTACTTTCATTTCAACGTGATGCCATGTGGACGAAATGAAAAACTGCTTTTCATAAATCGATGATGGAAAGTTTCCCCAATCTACACTGATCCTTCAAACTTGAAGGTATTTTATCATGCAAAACTGGAACAAGAAATGGGAGTTACCAGGCCGCTAATTCATAAATCTACCAGCCAGCGTCCCGTGCGTGTCGAGAAGGACATCCCTTCCGAGCTTGTGTGACGTCACTTCAATTCTGAGGTTCTCGTTCACCTGCAAAATTCAGAGCCGCTCTATTATCTTAAATATCTTGAAAATGTTTGGGCCTCTATACCCTGTCCACACTGGAGTGCCGCCGGTTTGTGCCATGCAATTTTTCGATTTTTCGAAAATCTGTCGTTTTAGTTTGCGTTTGTCGTTAAATCAGTCCTTAGCGATGGTTGCCTCGAATTGTGAAATATTCATCAATTGGGGGAATATTCCTTACAGAATTGGAGTAAGTTTTAAATGACACAAAAAGTGCTTGATGTATGAATCACTGAATTTGATGTTTGAATCAAAACGTACCAATTGCATTTTCAGTGCTTTTATCAAACGACATTTATGAAAGTGAATGAAAAGTAAAGTTTTACGATTGAAGTTGCAACTAGCCAAGATGATTTAATTTTGCTCTCGCGAGGACTCGTTTTCCTCGAATACTTTCCCCTGGAATAAGTGATGATTTGGAAATTAGTGATGTCAATGACGGATATCTAACACTGCTAGTGCTCCATGATGAGATCTGCGTTTGAGTTCGTCGATGTGGGAAATTTTACTATCAGTGAATCACCTGTCGGTGCAAAATCCTGTCGGTGCAAAATCCTGTCGGTGCAAAACCCTGTCGGTGCAAAATCCTGTCGGTGCAAAATCCTGTCGTTCGAACAGTCCGAGCGTCATTCGTGCGCCGTCTCGCTAATGTGCCCTCCACTCCGGTGAGGTCATATATTTTTTTTAAACCCACATGTTAATCGCGTGGTGCGCTAAGTAATGGAAATTTTCTGGTCCGTTGCGAAATAAAAGAAATACATTTTTGCTTATTGCGACGTCTTGAGTGAAGAAATTTCACTACTTTGTATTAGATGCCATGGGTTCTAATGAATCAATGAAAGGTTGTCCTATACTTTAATCTATGTGACATTAAATAGATTGCTAACTTTATTTTAAGTTAATTTCACAAGTGTCACTCCCTTTTACTCCACTTAATTCGCTGCTAGTGATGTTAAGATCCTATACAGTTGCTTCGCCTAACTTGAACTACAGTTAATGCCTAGAGTCAAACTGACTTGATCTTTATCCCTACACAAGCGCTGGCTGAAAATTGAAGTCGTGCTCTACCTATGTTACTGTCAAATACGGGTTCTCAGGACCCGTATTTGTGGTTGACGATGGGAAGTAGAAGTAAAAAAAACTGCGACTTATTAGCTCCTAGAGGAACGAAGTGTCTTTCAAATTACACCCTGTCACCAGCTCAGGTTCGTCTGAGCGAGTTTTTTGCAATAAGACTCGTCAGGCTTGCACGTCACGACGGTGAGACTGTATGGTGAACTAAGGGGGGACCGTTTGATGAACTAAGGGGAGGCCGTTTGGTGATCTAAGGGGAGGCCGTTTGGTGATCTAAGGGGAGGCCGTTTGGTGAACTAAGGGGAGACCTTTTGGTGAACTAAGGGGAGGCCGTTTGGTGAACTAAGGGGAGACCGTTTGGTGAACTAAGGGGAGACCGTTTGGTGAACTAAGGAGAGACCGTTTGGTGAACTAAGGAGAGACCGTTTGGTGAACTAAGGAGAGACCGTTTGGCTAAGTTCACGTTTATTCTAAAGACGCGGTGAGATGTGAAGTAGGAGTGACCGACATCTGAACAGTATGATATTAGTCGCGGTGGACGCAGCTCGTCAAAGAAGATATAAAAGTAACCGAATTCGGCTATAGCGATAAAAACTTACTGTGATGTGAGGCGGCCGATGCCGGTACTGCACTGTGCGCGCTAATGTTCTTCAAACATATCAAATTTAATGAGAAGGAAAATATTCATTAGAACAATTAAAAATGTGCTAAGTTTTTATAAATTATATGAGACGTACATAATTTCTTTGAATGATCATAACCATGGTTTAAGAAAAAGGCGTGTAAGGTAAGTTTGAAACTGTTATCGTGACTCGAATTCAATTATCCGAGCCCAGTTTATTACCTAAGAAACGGTGCTGAAGCTGGAGAGGCCGTTCTTTGACTCAATAAGAGTTGTCTGGAGAGCGTGCTTGGATTTCAGCGCTGCATCTCCAAGTTAGCACGCGCTTGAAAATGTTTCTGATTCTTGTGCAATGATGTGCTCTGAATAGCAACTTCATATTGAGAGCAGCCCAGTCCCTGGAGTTGGGTGTGTCTTATATTTTCGGATGAAGCTTTTCGAATATTGGGTTGGAAGACAGGAGAATTTTTCAGACGTTCAGCAAAGGTAGTGGCAAAGTGACAAATTTATTTTTTTTCTGTTCTAGATTGACCGTTATCTGGTCCAGGCAGTTTTCATTCTTCATAGACGGTATTATTAATATGTATGTATTATTATTCGATCGATGAGTATCCTGATCATTTCTTCGTTTCTAAAATAGCCAAAAATTTGAAGGAGATATGTTTATTTCTTTACTTTGCCATGAATGAGACGACGCTGATTTAAAATGTTAAGCGAATATTTAGGTTAGATTTTCTGTGCAATGGTGAAGACTGTGGCCAATTCTGCAACTACTGCATGCAATTGAGCTGCCGAGTCGCTATTTGACTTCAAAAGTTTGCAGGATCGTTTTACGAATTTATTGAGCTAAATCCAGTCGTACAGGAAAACTGGAGGTAGTAAATAAACAAATTGGCTTTAATCGGGACTCAAAGTTTTCAATCAATACTATTTCTATCGACGAAAGTTAAAGAGCCTGCAATCTTTAATCATGGCTAAGATAATAATGGATGATCTGCTAAACACTTCCAAGTGTGTGGGGCCCCGACTCGTGTTGACCACACCTCAACTGTCTGCGCAGGGATCTACTGCATAATTTAGACTCAGGGTTTGCACAGCTTCCTTATACAATGGCGGTGCCTGCGGTGTGCTGATTGGCCCAGATGTGTGGGTCAATCATCCAGCCAAAAATACGGATGGCTTAGCTGTGTAGGTCAACCATCAGGCAAATATACGGATGGCTTAGCTGTGTAGGTCAACCATCCAGCTAAATACGGATGGCTTAGCTGTGTAGGTCAACCATCAGGCAAAGATACGAATGGCTTAGCTGTGTGGGTCAACCATCCAGCTAAATACGGATGGCTTAGCTGTGTGGGTCAACCATCCAGCCAAGATACCGATGGCTTAGCTGTGTGGGTCAACCATCAGGCAAAGATACGGATGGCTTAGCTGAGTGGGTCAACCATCAGGCAAAGATACGGATGGCTTAGCTGAGTAGGTCAACCATTCGGCCAAGATACGGATGGCTCAGATGTGTGGGTCAACCATCCGGCCTAGACCAGGATGATATCAGTGGCAGGGATGCCAGCTTAGCTACGCTGTAGAGCCACCGACGCTCGGCCGGAAATAGCGCCATCTCCGCTGTCGAGGTTGGCTACGCGCTATCAAAAATTCGAGCAAAATTGTTCAAAGCTCCGTGAAGGTCTCGTCAGCGACGCAGATTTTTGAATCTCCCCGCGCAAATTGAGTCGCTCGCGGTGCTACTCGGCTCTCGACCCGCTGGCGGTCGCGAGGCCGGGCCGCATCTTGTCCCTGATGCCATGAGTCCAGGATTACGTGATCTGATATCCATACGATAAACTAACGAGTTATTGAAGTGTTTTTTGTGCTGAGCAAATTTTGTTTAAGCGAGATTATAGGTCGAACTGGCAAGCTGTGACTTGACCGTGTTACTGATGTTGGGTGTTGTGACTTGACCGTGTTACGGATGTTGGGTGTTGTGACTTGACCGTGTTACGGATGTTGGGTGTTGTGACTCGACCGTATTGGAAAAGAACATCTGGGGCATATTCCGTCCACCCTTATGGCGTTCAGCAATTTTTTCTGCTTGGAAAACTTGAATTAGGAAGGAACTAAGGTAATTTTTTACGTGTGAAATCTCCTAACTTGAAACATTCATTCTACTGCTCCCAAGTGATGCAGAATACCAAACAAATTTTTAAGAATTTGTATTTTTCAGATATTGAAGAGGTAGATTAATTTTCTGTGAAGCAAATACAACATTGAATAAACACCAATATGTCAAAATCTTATCCCGACCATTCTGCTTAATACAACCACTTTTGTCGTGGTCATAATAAACGGCTTGTCACATCGAGGTAAAAAAGGTCCTTTTTTGTGGAAGGTGGTCAGGGAAAACTGTCGTCTCGGAATATACTGTTGTAACATTTTAAGAACTGTTAATGATTACGAAATGCTCGGCTTTTCAAAGTGGCAAAATTGTAGACCAAGTCTAGTGGTATTTTAGAAAAAAATATGTAATTCATCATGATGTACATGTAGAGTTTCCGTGAAATTTTTCAATATGGACTGCTGTCAAAAACCTGGTGTTCCTTGCAGGTCAAAAAAACGGTGAACAATTTAACCATGATTATAAAAATGCTTTAGCTCGGAGGACAAAAAACAATTTTGACATTTAACAGAACGGAACACTTTTTAGTGTGCATTTAAATTGTACCCTTGTATGCGTAAGTAACTATTTCTGTTTTTGAGTTGACATAATCCTCGCCTATGCCACAACTTATTTGTGAGGTATTGCCATTACCTGCTTGTATCAAATGTCATGAATGCATTTTTCCCCCGGTCGTTAGTTACGAGGTCAGAGTGTTGCTCTTGAAGGCCTGTTTCTTCATTTCCGGTTTCAACATCATCCCAGTCGTTAGCCAATTATTCTCCAATCTGTTCGACGAGATAATTATTTTCATCTCAACACTGAAAGCCATTATCTACATGTAGCAAATCTTGCATATTAATGACTTTACTCCCCGAAAGTGCGTTGCTAATGTCAACAGAAGTGATACTACATTACGTTCGAGTACTGAACCCGCAGTGAGCAAACAATTTTGAGGTTTGGTTCTTTTAATTTCACATCTAGAATTGCTTAAACATTTCCCTGCTCTTACCAAAGAAATTTTAGAGCTTTTCGTTCTCGCGGTTCTGTCAGAAGCCAGTATTGACTTGTCAGTTATTCCAATGATGTGGTTAATTAGCATGCCACGATAGATCATTTTTAAGTTTTAAATTACACCGATATTCATCGGATGCAATAACGGAGTTGTATTATGGGGCAAAAACTGCAACTGAATGTTTGAGTTCCAGGTAAGGTCGAGCGGTACCGTTGTCTATAATCAACAGTACATTCCTCTTCTGCTGTATCAATTCATCATTGCATGTCTTCAGCAACTCAGCAAATATCACCGAAGTCATCCACGTATTTTCATTTGCAACGTAGCTAATTGAGAGTGACGGTATAGGAATTCCTTTGGAACAGCCCCGCTTCACAGACTTGCCGATGACGAGCAATTTTCTTTTGCCGATGCCTTACATGTTCGATCCGTTGCCTTTTTTAAAACCATGAGATTTTCCGTTTTATAAACTTAGGACCCATTTGGCATAACTCAGTTGAATATCGCCGTTTCGCCCCCGTTGTAAATATCATCAGAAAATTGTGGCAAAATTCCAGTCAAAGGCGTAGATTTCCATGTTTCTGTATTGAGGAAGTCTGAAATAGCTGTCTCACCGTGTGCATTTTTACGTAGAATGTTATTGCACTCTTTCTATCATGTCAGCCATCCATCTGTTGCCTTAAATTCTTCACACGGAATTTTACGGCAATTTTTGAGGCTCAGTCTGTATGCTAAGCATTAGCGCACTACTAGAACACTCGCAAGTTGACAGAAGGCTTGCACAAATTTGACTTTCGTTCACAGTGGAATATTAGACAATCACTGAATTATAGTTTACTTCGCTAGAGGGCACCATATTCTGACTGAAATCTATTCCAGTCAATTTGGTCGTAATAAGTGGCGGGTTGCGATAACCATTGGTAGTATTAAGCGCAGTGCACAGTATCTCTAAATTGGCTTAGCCTCCATCTATCAAAAGCTCTAATGAGACCTTCAATCAGTAGTATGGCGTTCTGTGGGATTTCGTATCCAGTTTTTGTCGAGATAATTTTTCAATTTTTTTGTGGTCTCTTCACATACGATACTTTTCCTTGGCCGGTTTATTATTCCCACAATTTTAAATGACGAAAAATTCTATACCTTGGATATGCTGAAAATGATTCATGTCAGATAATGACCGTTATTTCTGGTACGAACGATACCGTCAATTTTAAAGAGCCCTTCTGGGGTAACGGCGTTGAAATTGTTACAATATTTATCAGTTTCGATTGGTCGACCGCGCAGCCATCTTTGTTCAAGTGAGAGGAGGTTCAGCAGCTTAAGACATCTTTTGTTACTTGCGCTGAATTCTCTCCATTTTATTGTCTCAACGTAGGGTAGAAGAAAAAAGACTTGATCTGCATATTCTAAATGTGGTCTGACTACCACTTTGTAAAAGAGCAATGTCTTTTATTTATAGTCAAAATTTCAAACCATAGAACCAAGAATTCTGTTCGGCGCATTTTTCTAGTGTCATCGTGCGACTAGCGTTGTCATGGGTGCGACAGTGTTAAGATAATGCCATCATGACAGTTGGATTAGTGCGCGAGCTATTAGTTTCATCAATGTACTGTTAATTGTGTGATTATGTTCAAGGTTAAAGGATCATCATCAGTAACCTGAAAATGTCGAAACTTTTTGCTCCGAAGATGCGTATAAATTTTTGAAATTTGTGTATTTACATGGACTGCAGTACTGGGACGTTAAGTTCCTTCAATTATTGTCGTCTTTAGAATTAAGAGACGCAACAAATTAAGATACCTCTGAAGATACAAGATTAACAACAGTGTTGAAACGGTGGATCTCCAACTTGAACTGCTGTGTCAGGATTGAGCTTGGATCCTGTCGTAGCGTGCTATGTAGCGAGAATTCTTGGCCCCTGGGAAATCTGATGTGCAAAAGCCATGCTTCGGGATCACTGGCCCTAGATCTAATTCCTGCTGCGTTAAATGCTACGTGAAGGGAGAGGGTGGGAAATAAGTGACAATACATGTGAACATTTTTTCAAATCTTGAGTGTGAAGTATTTGTGCGACAATTTACGGAATTGGATACAGTCGCGCATTTTAATTTCCGAGGTCCTGGTAAAGGCGTCTAACAGAACTGGCACAGAGCGCTCTGTTTCTCTGATGGGAGCGAGTCCCGCTTACGCTGTTAGGGTAAATATAAAGCAGTTAGTCACGGAGGAGGAGGGCTTAGAAAACGAAATTGTCCTGGAAAGGAACGAGTGATTCAAAGTCCGAGTTTGTTTGAAGCGACGCTTGGAACGTTTCTGTTCAGCATAAATATAAATATTGTATTGAGAGGAGTTAATGAATGCTAGATTAACCAATGTCGTCAGAAGCATTGCGAAAGTGGATGCTTTGTTCATTTTAGAGAGCAAAGTTTTAGTAGTCGCTCTCGAGAGCAATTGGTCGCGTTTGAGGACGTTCGGTCGAGTGTGTAGACGGCTGTGTGGTTCTAAAGTAAGGTGTTCTCAACTGGAGAGGCTTGCGTACGTTTGCCGGATAGAACAGGATTCATGAGAATTGAGTTGGACGAAGTAAGCTCCAATGGGCCTGGTCCTCAAGTGCCTGAGTTTGCTTCAGTTTACCAGTTGAGGCGCGTATTTCAGGGCATTTGAGGCTATCAAGGCAGATTAACAAAATATACAGGTGCAACATAGTCTTCGAGAATATTCATAATCCAGAGGAATGGTTCCACTGGCTGCTCTTGAAACTAGTTTCAAACGTATGAACGTAGTTTAATTTGTTATGAGGTGATGACCACTCCACGAGGAAGGCGAGGGAAGCGTAGGCGAATGAAGAACAGAGTGTGGGCAAAATGAGTACATGAAACTGTCGAGAGAATTTAGCATAATGCGACCAACCGCTTCAAGATTATGTAAGATAGTTTCCCTCTTGAATGTACGCTAGCGATTAAGCCAAATTGAGACTTAGGCCAGCCCTGAAGGTGTGCGTGAGGTAAATTCCGCCTTGATTGAGTGTTGCTACTCGCAGATGGGCCATATCCCTCGTGTCAGACATGTGATTTGAGGAGTTATTTTGCTGAGGCTGCATTAAGTGAAGGCTGCATTGAGTGGAGGCTGCATTGAGTGGAGGCTGCATTGAGTGGAGGCTGCATTGAGTGGAGGTTGCATTGAGTGGAGGTTGCATTGAGTGGCGGTTGCATTGAGTGGCGGGGGGCCTGGTGAGTAGATGTAAGAGGTGGGGAGGCGGCACCAGAGTTCAGTCCCACATCCCTCTGGGGTACTTTCCCCATTATTAAAGAGACCAAAATCTAACAATTTTTCTCGGATGACGTGTCCAGTTCGTTTTGTTCACCTGCCTCACTGATAATTTCTACGTTTTATTTCTTCTACGTGCGATTGGATAAACAGAGTCTGAGAGCTCAGCATTATTCTACCATTAATAATTAAATGTGACGGTGACTTACGCATATCGAAGAAAAATTTTTAGCCAAACGAATGTATACTTCTAAAATTGTCGCTGAGAATGTTATTATCCCCCAGTTTAAAGGTCTGGGTGTCATTTTTGGCTCGCATCAATTACGACCCGTGGAAAAATTGCGTGAAATTCTACACAAAATTGCGAATTAAGGAACTGAACTTTCGAAAATTGTGCTGCTGATGAACCACTGCCTCGGTGTTACGTAGGGCTGCCCCATGTTCAGCTTCGCGGGGCCAGCTGAGTGAAACGTGGGAAGCCATGACGACTATAAGTTTTGCTCATTGAAAAACTAAAAATTATACCAGTATAAGGGGCTTCTTTGTTTTCAAGCCAATAGAATGATTCTGGTTTTCATTGTTACTAGTTGGTTTCGTGCGTCTTCTATTTGATGTGAACAGGATTTTAGAAATTCTAAGCACAGGTAATGAACAGCATCTGAAGCGTGTGGAGCCGAGCAGCGGCTTGCTCGTGTGCTGCGGCCTGGACGAGCTTTTTTGTTTTCGTTTTGAGATGATATGCCTATTGTAGCTCCATTATCTACAGCTCTGAACGTTCTACACCGTTGGCCAAAATTGACGTTTGAAATCATACTTTGAATCGGAATTAGAATTATGTTGTTGAAAGTTATTCAAGTGTTGGATCAATGAAACTCAGCTGTATCAAATTAAAGCTGAGGAGGTTGGAGGACGGAGAGGGTGAACCTTTGTTGGATTGTACTCAAGTTATTCATTCCTTAGTTGACAAGAAATGTTTTTTCATTAATGAATGAGATTGTTAGATACCATGACTCAATTGCTTAGCCTAAAGGTTCTTAAATTATCACACAGAAGAAGGCTTAGGAGCGATTGAGCGCTAGGGACCTTTTCAAATTAGCGGTTGCTGGCCTGCTGCTGCTGCTGAAGCGACCAAACACGCAGACGTGGAATTAGAGTCGACTCTTTTTTCTGTAAAAAGTAATGTGGTTCGGAGATGCCAAACAATTGCTTGAAATAACAATTTTGTTTGAAAATTGAGTTTCTACGGAGTCTGTGCACACTTCCCATTTCCTAGTCTTCCGACGACTGAAGACGCGTTTTGTTTGCCTTTTTTAAAAGTTATAAGTTGCAGGCAGCACAGGAGGTTGTTTCTCTTTTAAATACGGTGGCTCCCTAACAGATATTGTGTGAAGTGCTCGGTAACAGACTCATTTCTGTGTGAAGGACGTGCAATTTTCCTTGTAAGTTTATTGACCGCTGAAATTGCTTTCCTATCCAGGGAGTAAGTATTATCGAATTTTTATGATTCCTTGATTTGAATGCAATGGAGGTGTAAATATGATTGCTAGCTCGACAGTTTAAACAGAGCTGAAACGTAAGTTACTACGCAAAAAGGGGAAATTTGTAAAGAAGCAGTTATTTTCGCCGTCATTATTGGCAGTGTTCATTTTTATAGTATTCATTAGATATTCTATACGACACAGTCGGAGGAAACTCATCACAACTAATGTTCCCTGAATTGCTTAGCTCGGAAATGGAACAACACCATCACGCCGTGGTGTTAGTCACCGCTAACAGCATAGAATCCAATAGATGATGCTGTGAGCCAGCGCACACTAGTCTACGGATAGAAAGCTACTTCTTTCGATGTACCATGCGACTCGTGAGAGACGTGCTTCTCATGATCAAGGGTTGTCATGAATGATCATGATTAAGTGCTCGTTCTATTTCTTGGAGGGAAAGCTCAATTGCAACGTCGAAGACGGTTTTCACAATATTTCACAATATTTCACAATATTTCACAATATTTCACAATATTTCACAATATTAGGGTCAGTGCTAGCTGTGAATTAAGCTCCGAAAATGTAGCTCGGCTGCAGATCAGTATTGGGTTTCATCTTCATAAATTATCTCAAACATTAGAACGATCAGCATCGTATTGCTAAAGATGTAAGCGCTCTGATTTAATATTACTAAGTCACAAATTCCTCGATTTGCCTTGAATAACAGCCACTTTTAAGCTTCCAGGACTGGAAGAGGAATTTATGAGATACATTCTTCGATTTTTATGTCCTAAAATTTTCGACTTGTCTTTAACAGCGGAGAAGTAGTAGAATTACATCTCTCAGTTCTAGGCAGCCATGTTCCTGTTGGTCTACATGTGTGCCTGTAATATCAGCAAACGAAATCAAATAGCTTAACGTCCAGTCTTGTTCTTCTGGTACCAGTTGCGTGCCTCCAGCTCATTAACACGGTGAATATTGTCCCTTTGAAAAAACTTGTCTCGACGCTTACATGAGACGGAAACTAACACAACAAAACTTCAGCTTCTCATGATGTTTCCTTAATTGTAGCTTGGAGCTCGGCGCTGACGTCTCCTGTGAATAAAATCTGAAGCTAAGATGACGCGACTGTCAGCTCAGTAAGGTCGGCATGCGACTCGTACTCGTAGAAATCGAACTCTTGTCGTTACACAGCTGCGGGGTCCAGAGTTCTCTTTGACACCGCCTGGAAGTCGTTAAGGAAATGTGCAGTTGTTCCAATAGTTTCTTTGAAATGGAAATTCGCTGTTATTGTTTCTGTACCCTTAATTTTAAGTGTTATTTCTAATGCTACTGTGTCCTTTTCGTTAATTGTTTTCAGAATGGTATTCTTACATGTGATTGGCCTATATTGTGGCTCAATAAATACCAAGATCATTGAAGTGGTCGGTCTGACAAGAACGGTAGCGCTTCAGATGAAGTAGCTCGTGACTGAACAATTCTGAGCCAACTGTGTCATTTATTACGGCTTCAGTAGTTAAATAATAAAATTCGAGCTGGTATTATCGGCTTCATTTCTTACAAGTTGCACTTCTCGCAGAGTACTCGTACTTCTTGTAGTATGATGCTGAAATCGCGATGTTGCGGAGCAGCGCAGCGTTATTGCGGTGCCAAATCCATTAAAATTACGATGGGCATTGAGGCACGAGCTGTCGAGGCCGTCTCTCGATACGTGCTGACAGCTCGGGTGCTCAACAAGACGATCTCCTGACCTCCGTTTCTCAGACGGAGCTCTGCGGAACCTATTAGTTCTAAAACAGATCTCTAAGGGTTCCGCAAGTACAAGTAAGATAAGCTAATGCACTTTTAAATTTTCATTTCATTTTATATGCGCAATATTACTCAATGCGCAGAATATATTCTGGGTTACTGTAATATTGTAACACGGTAATCGTATCTAACCTATTATGTTATTCAACGCAGAGGTAAAATTGTTGAGCAACAACGCCCTATAGACAGTTGTGTTTTTTGAGGACGGTCTGCTCGCTAACATCGCTGGAGTCCGGGCCCTGTACTGAGCGTTCTCGTCAGTAGTAGTAGTAGTAGTAGTAGTAGTAGTAGTAGTGGTAACTTAGTTTGCTAGTGCAGCGGAACTAAAGCTGCTTCGCTCGGAAGGTCAAGGAAACGCGTCTTCATTTGCTGGAATGAATAAAGTCGCACGCGGCTCTCGGTGTCCGCACCATTTCACCATTTACTCATTTTGCTCTGCTAACTTACAAATTGACCGTAACTGTTTGTGTACGTGTTCGGAAATTGAGTTTACTTGCATTTAGTCATCAGGTAGTATAGACGTATTTTGCTGTCCATACGAGTATTTGGCTTGTTGTGGAATTACCTCGAACTACGCAGTTGAAAATCAGTGAGAGTGGGGGAGAAACCTGTGTCTAATATGGAGAAGCGACCAGAATTAACACGTGGGTCGTAATGTGAGTCATTTTTGTGCATGCTCAGCTCGTCAAAAATGCCATGTGTACATATATGGTAAACGTCTATGAAGACATTTTTTTAATAATCATATTTATCTCTCAAATTGACGAATTCTACGAAAGAACACATAGAGCCTACTCAAGCCTGTCGTCAGCGCTACACATCGGCAATCGCAGCCACCGTGTTGATAGAAAGAGAAGAGTATGCGCGAGGAGAGCAGCATATATTGGTTCAAAGGGACCTCTGAAGTCGTAGGGTGTAAAGGAGTCGATTTTTGTGGATTGAGACGAACAGTGATTCTAGAGAGAGCAGCGTAGTAGTGTGAGCTAAGCTGGTGACACTGTTTACTAGAGTTACTGAAATGCAACTGTAGTTCACGGAGGGAAAAAAGAAAAGTATTAGAATTGTGGACGTTATGTGGCGTCACCAAGGAAATTGTAGCTACAGGGACTAAAATTAGGACTGTGTGGTTCAGGAAGAGCAGTCCAGACTGTGCTTTTCAGGGGAGGACAGTGATAGTGTTTATCGCGACAGTAGTGTAAGAACAATGTGAACGATGGAAGCGAATGCTGTGTGGACAATGTGGGTTCGAGTGACACTACTGTTGGAGGTGAGGGTTAAAGGAGAGCAGTGAGGGCAGTGGGGTTTAAGGGAAAGCAGTGAAGGGCAGTGTGGGTTAAGAGAGAGCGATGAGGGTTATGTGGGTGGAGGGAGAGCAGGGAGGGCAGTGTCGAAGAGCTGATGGGGGCACCATCGAGTGAGGGCAGTGAGGGGAGGGCAAAGAGCTACTCTGGAATGGAGGCCTCCGTCAGTTCCCTATCGCCTGTGGTCGGAGACGTGTTGCGGTTGTCTTTGTCAGGATTGTACGTCGCTTTATTGTTAATTATCTGTGTTGTGAGGTGTTCTCTAACGGAATAAGTGTGTTGATCTACTCCCGAGTGATGTCCTCCGTGATAATTTGCAGTGGATTCTTTCGCCTCTTCTGCGTTATTTTCTTGTATTTGGATTCGAGGGAAAGATCCATAAATGTGTTAAGGGAGATGAGACCCCTGATGGAAGTCTGGTGTTTAGTGCTTCTGATTCTCTTCCGAACTTACATAGCGCAAATAACGAAATTCCTAATTTCCAGCGAGGCCTCCATTGTCATTCTGGTGCGCTTTGCGCAGCGCGGCGCAGACATCAGGGCCAGTGCTTTCTAGTGCCGTTTGTTCCGGGATGTCGGCTTCATATACTACGAGCTTCCTTTATTAAATTTAGGAGATAGATTTAAGTAATTTCGGTAAACGTCAATGTGTTATCTCGAGTCGAGATTTTAAAAGAGACCAAATGTCTTAAAACTTCACTACGCTGTTTCCGGTACCCATTAACTCAGAAGGATGGAAATTGCCTCTGAAGGAAAGACCAATAAAACTAATCTTGTGCATAAATCTTAAACTGGAATTTCAAGGAAACGTTCTTCCAATACACAGTAGTAGTTTTGTTCTCTTATGAGGCTTCTGTATTTTTGTAGAGTATTGCCCCCCCCCCTCCTGTGTTATTCTTCAGTTGTGTTGTATTATTTTATTATTCTGTTGACACGCGTGCAGGTCAGTTTTGTGCGTAACTCCAAATCAAATGCAGCCTTCAACTGTAGCTGAGGTCACACGGCTGTCACTTCCGCTCGGCCTGTGAGGGAATGAAACTTCTCTCTTAATTTTAAACTCTTTAGTGTGTGCTGCCATATTGTTTGATTAATCAACTCCACATGAATATATTATACTCAGTATGCATGCATATATGATGAAAAGGATCGTGGGAAAAACTGAATTAATATAATTAATTCATTTAACAGACCCTAGCGCTTTTGCCTAGTATTTCCACCAGCCAACTGAGATATCTTCTAGCTGATGTCTCCTGCCAATTGAGATTTATTACAGTCGATAAATTGTTGAGTCAGTTTGCGCAACCTCATCTCTGGGCCTCTGGGTCACTGGGTATGCTCGGGCACTTGTATTTTATGGAAATACCTCACATCCATCTCTTTGGCCGGTATTTTAAACATGGGCTCCGAGAAGACTGTCAATGAATGCCACTGATCGATTTATTTTTCAAATAGTTTTCGGCAACGAACTTTGAATTGTTTCTCGCCTAGGCGATACTCTTGCGTACGACAGTTCGTGAAAGGAACTCGCATGCAAACTCCTTTTAGCTGATATCTGAGTACCTCGACTGCCGTCTCTGCGTGTGGCGGCTTCCAAACATTGAGAGGCATCGGCGTGCTGACGCCAATGCACAACCTCCGTCCCTTCTAGCGTACCTCACTCGCGCTAAAACTCCAAGTTATCGGTGTAGTTTCCTCGATGGTCGTCTTGTCTTTGTGAAAAATAGTCAGTAATTGCCCCCAGTTTAGTTCCTTCGATCATCTGTTGTTAGTTTTACTGTGAAATTTTGCTAAAAGTCACTATCGTATCGCTCGAGTTGGCCTCTCAAGATCCTGCTCTGCCGGCACGCTCTTCATGAAGCTCCATAATTCTCTCTGATGGTGCCACAAAGTTCCTCTTCTCCGTAATTTCCCCCTTTAATTTCCAAGTCAAGTTTGTACTGCATCCGTCTGAAAGTGATAGAGTTGGAAGTAAATTTTGAAGTTGGATGCCGAGATATGAGACCCGAGCTCGGATGGCATTTGGTCTAGACTTGCGAAACTTCCGAAGGTGCTCGTACGGTAGGGAATTGTTAAACCAAGAGTCAAGTGTTGCAGTGTTTGGTTGCATTCTTAAATGCTAAATGCTAGTTTATGTGTTAAAGGTTCGTTTACTCAAGTTTTCATCACTCTGAAATCGTTCGAATACCGAAAAAATGTTCTATTAATTTTCTTATTGAAATGTACCGAAAGCATTCAATCTAAATTGAATGCATAATCACTATTTCAATTTACATTACATTGAAAATTTAGTTTAGCCTACGTGAATCGTTGACACGGCCTTATGGTGTTTTGTAATTATTTCATATTAATTACACTACATTGTTCCCTGCTTCAGTTCAGTATTTGCACGGTGCTAGCGCCTCGAGGCGTTTTGGAATAGTGTTCACATCTGGTGAAGTTGATGGGCGGTTTGTCATATTAATTCACGATATAGTTTGGGAAGTCTTTAAAGACAAGTTCTTGATCAATGTCGAGTTATATATAACAACATATATAGTTTTACTAGACAACCGTTTAAAAAAATTAATTATTTAGAGCACAAATAATATGACAAAGTTCTCACATTGCGTAGGAAAAGTTTCAACACGTCACTTTCGAACTGAGGGGAGCAATGACTTACACGGTAGCCGCGGGCCCCATGACTTACACGGCAGCCACGGGCCCCATGACTTACACGGTAGCCGCGGGCCCCATGACTTACACGGCAGCCACGGGCCCCATGACTTACACGGTAGCCGCGGGCCCCATGACTTACACGGCAGCCACGGGCCCCATGACTTACACGGTAGCCGCGGGCCCCATGACTTACACGGCAGCCACGGGCCCCATGACTTACACGGTAGCCGCGGGCCCCATGACTTACACGGCAGCCACGGGCCCCATGACTTACACGGTAGCCGCGGGCCCCATGACTTACACGGCAGCCACGGGCCCCATGACTTACACGGCAGCCACGGGCCCCATGAGGGTGTAGAGACAGGGAAGACATGTGCCATGTTGCTTGTGATAGAACTTTAATTTGAAACAACTGCACGACTTCGACAAAAAATAACTTAATCTGAAATTTCTGCAGTCTGCCATTTGTGACCCTTGGTGTCATTATGCAAGTCATAATGTTTTAATGGTTTCTTTTTGCTTGAGTTTTCAAATAAAAATGTTATTTTAGTAAATGAACTTATTTTCTCGCCGATTCTCAACACCAGATAGTACCTTCATTTTTTTATCTATGTTAATGCATTCTCTCAGGTGAAAATATACACCTAAAACTTTGACTTCAAGACTTGAAGAGGGATAATGAAAAGTATCATCCCCTCAGTGATCAGCCAGAAATTCATTAAAAGGTCAATTTCCAGTGAACAGTGCAAAGAACTTGATATTTCCAGTTCATCTGAAATTGTTAACGAAAGCCAGCTTCTTTCCTTCCCCCTTTCTCATGTAGCGCCTTGACCGTCTGCCCATCTCATCGTCCTCCAGTCAAACGAATATCGCAGTAAATGTCTTCGTGTCATTTTTCGACTTATCCTTCCGTTCATACACTCTGGAATCGTGGAAATTTTTTAACTTCTGTGACGTCGTGCGCAACTTTGACATTTCAATTTTCATCCCCGAGTTATCATGATGTAATAGCAATTGAACTCTTGCACTATACATTCATAGTCAAAAAATTATGCTCCGCAAAACGGTATTGTTGCTTCCTTTTTACGGACTGAGTAATTGAACATACAAGTAGAGATTGAGTTCAAGGAGTTGATCTCCAAATAGAGATTGTACACGCTGCATCCCCACCGCCACTTTTCAATAGTAGGATTCATGAGTTAGACTGCAAACATTCCACAATCTTTAGATATTTTATAATAAATTCCTAAATCACATTTTTTGTAGTTTATCATATTTTGAGCACGAACATATTTTTGGTGAAGTATTGAGGAAATTTCATTTTAATGTCTATCATGGTTTGGTCCGATTTTGTTGTTACGTTTTGGTGCCTTTATGTTCGTGCACTTTTAATTTTTTCTAACTTGTGAGGAATTGTCTCAGAGATTTTTGGTGGTGATACAGAGTGTCGAGATTTTCACTGAGAGATGTCGTCGAAGTCTGACCAGGAGACGGACAAACCTCACGTTTTTTTGATAGATCCTAGAACGAGCTGACCCATAAACAAGACCATCAACTCTTCTAGCTTTGCTCATTCATCTTTCAAATCTCCACCTTCTGTTTCTTCTCTTTCTTCTTCATCTTCATCTGCCTCTCCGCTGCCTCCTCCATTACCACCAAAATCTAGCAAAACACGACGCCACATTCAGCGGAGGGAGGCTCTACCGCCTGCTCCTTCTAATCCTGCGCCTCCTTCTCCATCTTCATCTTCGACGTCCGCACCATCATTCGCTTCAGTGTCTCCTACGCGCTCTTCTTCTTCCTCATCATCTTCCACGAATACCACCAAAACGATCACCAAAGCTCCTCCGAAGGGTTCTCCCACTTCTTCTCTTTCTTCGTCTTCAACTCTTCCTCTTCCGGATGTTCAGCTATCAACTCTCGAGGCTTCTGCCACGCCGTCACCTACCATCCCGCATCAGTTGAACAATCCTCAGCTGCATCAGCCACTTCAACAACCACCCTCCGTCTTGCCTAGGCAGACGCAAGAAACCTATCAGCATAAACCGAAACCAACTCAATCACGTGTCGCTCAAGGGTTCATTTCGAAGCAGTTATCGAAATCAACTACAAAACTAAAGCAACCTAAGAGCAAGCTATCGACTTACCAAACTTTACCTCACAAATCTCGACAACCTAGTGGTAAATCACTTAGCTCATCGCATCCACCAATACCTATTCAGCCACTCCAGCATTCATTACAGCACGCCTTAAATTCTCAACCATCGAAAGAGCCTCCTCCTGTTCAACCGAGAACTCAACCTCCCCCTCCGGTGCATCCTCGGAGTGTTACTCAACCTGCACAAGAGTCTGCTTCCGCTGCCTCTCTAGATGCGTCGAAAGGCCGAACTACAACATCAGCGACCGTAGCTCCCGACACCGCTCAGAAAAAATTACAACAAACTCAGGTTGATGCTGACCTAGCATCTGGTAACTCAAACGGTCCATCCAGTCCACTGAACCCTAATCAGTCTCAAGACGTGAACATTTCTCTTGAACAGTCTCTGCAACCAACTCAAGACCAGCAAGCTCCTTTAATGTCGACCATTCTCCACCAATATTCTCATCAGCAACAGTATCCGCAGCTTCATCCAGATAGCCGTAGTTTCCAACATCATCATCTTGCGTCGCCCCATCATCTACAAGCTAATATCCCTCTCTCAGTACACTTACAATCGCCTCTGCAACATCCTGGACATCTCCAGCCGTCTCTGCAGCATCCTTTGCATTTGCAGTCAGCTTTGCCACATTCGCATTTGCAGTCTTCATTGCTTCAGTCTCCAGTTCAGCATTCGCCTCTCCGAACTTCTCCCCACTCACTTGGCCCGACAAAGCCATGGGTCTTGCAGCACAATCCGTATTTCCAGCGAACTTCTCCTCTTCAGTCTCCTCTGCAACATTCTTCTCTTACTCATTCTCCTATCCCACATTCACCAATTCAGCATGCTTCGCTACAACATTCGCCGATTCAACAGTCGCCGATGCACTACGCCTCGGCACGACATTGGCCTCCTCGTACGTGCCATCGGCGCCAATTATCGTTACAAGAATCTCCTCTGCAGCAAGGACATTTACCTCCGGCTCATCCTCAGTCTCTTTCTCATCACCCTCGACACCCACCGAGATCCCCGTCTCCAACAGATGGATGGGCCACGACGCGACGGGTCTACCGACGCTCGTCCAAAGGCTCCCTTGCTCTATCACCAACCGCCAAATCTCCAATGCGCAGAGGGTCTTCACCTTTGCGAGACTCCCCAATGTTATTGCATCGCCACTCTCGCCATCGCCATCATGCTTCATCCACGCACATACCGCATCGTATGCGAGATCCACTCAGCTCGCTAGACGCTTTGGATCCCCACGATCCTCACGATCCTTTACGCCACGAGTCTCTTCTCCACCGCCGGCATCACTCATCGCACCACCATATCCCTCATCATTCAATGATCGGGTCGCCCTCGAAGACTTCTACACTCAAGACGTCATGCACTTCCTCAACACCCGAGTCTTCGCCTCCCAAAAGCCCCGGGCAATCCTCTATTGCATCAGTAGCACCTCCAAATATTTCACCCCGCCACCATGCTCATGCAATGCCCCAACGAAAAGTTCTTCAGGAAATTGATAACACATCTCATCGTCACGACTGTCCTCATCATTATCGGAACGTCGCAAAGCTCTACAAAGTCAAAAGGGTTCATCCTGCTGCTTCGGTAAGCTGATTATTTCTAACGTAGAGTTAAATTGTGGCCAACGGAAAATTAGACACTTGTGTGACAATCCTGCGTTGAGAAAAATTGTTTAGGAGCTTTTGTTATATGCAATAAATCAATGCAATCCGTGTTTTGATGGAATATTTGAAAGTAACGCGTTCGTTAATCTCCGACGCAATGCTGCATGCTGAGGTAGATTTTTTTTTTAGATTTTTCAATTATTATTCATGTGCTTTGACGAGTAGAATTTTTATTTCACAACAGTACTGCCTGCAGTTTAGGTTTTTATCTCGAATTTACAGTCGCTGTCGTACCTACCACTAGCCTTCGTTTTGTATCATTGAAGGATTAACAGACAATTGATTTCTTGACGTTTGAGCGTTGCGTGGAAATAATATTTTGCTCGTTGGTTAGACCTTGCACGAGCGTTGAGCCCACAGGCAGCGAGGTCTCAACCCTCAACTGTCCATCGTGCCATATCTCACACGCCAATTTCAAGCTGGGAAGTTTATGTAAAACGCCATCCCAGTCTTATTGCGGATAGACACAAAGCCGCAAAAATTCCTTCAATGAGGCTATTTTTTCACTTGGTCGTGGTTCTTCCTACGAGAAAACGCTTTTTACACACGTTTCCATTCTCGATTTTTTACTGGACGCTTGAGAAAGGATACCTCCGTAGCACGAAGTTCGAGCTGTGACGTCATCCGGAGATCGCTCTTAAGTTTCGCGACCACAGGATATTTGTAACCTCAGAGTAGGCTACGGATAGACACTATCATTCCACTCGCAACTGGAAAAATGTAGAAAAATAAAACCGAGTCAGCTTTACAGCTACTATACTATTTCTGTTTCACGTGTGTGTGTGTTCACTTCATGAGTCGGAATGCTTCGGGTTGTAAAGTTTATTATTCCGCATATTATCTTCAAATATGAAGCGAGAAGTTTCAATTAGTGTTCGAAGCTTTTACTTTTATGTTTTGGATCAGACCATTAAAAATTGTTTTAATTTTCTCACGCAGATTTGGATCTTTAAAATGTGTGTGACGATGAATTTTTGAGACGAGGTTTTCGTAGGTTTACCGCTCGAGTTTAATATTAAGTCTCCAAGTTTTCGAACTTGACCTATAAAAGTAAAGTGAAATTTTCCCATGGGAAACTTGGTTTTTGAGTCCATATCGCTTAGGATTTTCCTTCACACCATATATTGTTAGCACTTGCTAGTCCAATAATTATGCAATCCTTGTTCAATTTTTTTCAATTTTTTGGGCTAAAGTTCGGAAACTTAGTTGAAGACCTAATATTAAGTCTATGATACACTGAAAAGCGGAAAAGAGGTGAAGAGAATAGGAATTTGAGTTCGTTGTTGGTGCAGTACGAGCGGAATTTACCGGGTCACTTGACGAGGATAATTTCCAGGTATTTTAGCTCGGTGTGGAGCAGTGCGAGCAGGGAGCATAAATAGCACGCACGGCTCGGCCAAATTTGAACTTCAATTTGTACGTCGACGTAACCACGAAACGACTGGACCCATCCTTGAAATGCCTATTTACGCCCAATGTTATATCTTCTCCGTCTCTGTCTGTCGGGAAACGTACCGTTTAATTAACTGATCCTATTCATCTTATTCATCCTATTCACGAGTGTTCCTTTATTTGCATGTTCCATCTTTTTATTTTACCTTTTGATTACTCTGGCCATGCTGGCATCATCTCACCGACGGGCTGCAGAGGGCTAAGCCGACCGACACACCGAGTTGGTTCTATGCACGGCCTCGGGAGCCGAATCTTCCCAGCGCTAGAACAGCCAACACTGGGAGGGGCAGAATGAGCGGTTGTGTTTTTAAATGACGTAAAAAAGTTCTTGCCGAAATCAGTTGGCATACGAAATTACGCTTTTCATCGTCTTAAGCAATCACCATTGTAAATAATCTAGCCGATTATTCGCTAGAAATTGTTCAAGCTTTCGCTTTGTTCTTTGTGTTACTGAAGCTGGTAGCATGTACAGAATGTGTAATAGGTAAGGTATCCATTTAAAAAACAATTATCGCCGTAAAACTACAAATATAAAAGTATCAGGTTCATTTAAAAGGAACAGGGAGATTCTAAAGTTTTTTAGTGCATCAGTGATACCTGCAATCATTACATATTGCCCTTAAAAGTCGTAAAATCATAACACTTGAAATGCGTTTCATGAAAGAGAATCGAGTAACGTGGCCGCCTCAATCTTCAGGTCGAAGTCCTCTTCATTATGATCTCTGGGGACACGAAAGAAAAAGTCTACATTAAAACGCCTAATGCCACACAGGAATTAAAACGAAACATCCAGGAAATAAACAAAATAACACCAAAGCTTTAAATAATGAACAACACACTTTGAAAAGGATACTGTTGTTTGACCAATAATAGGGGTAATCTAAAAGATATCGTATTCCACACTTTAATCTGTATTAAAATTTAAAATACCTTTTCTCAGTTTAAATGAATTTGATCTTTTTACTATGTGAATTTTCACGGCAACAAGTTTTTAAAAGAGGTACCTTACTTATTGCCCCCCCCCCCTTTACGAACGTGATCCTTTGTCATGCCCTTGTCTTCTTAGCTAAGGATATGCTGTTGTAGCATGTTTATGTTTAGCATCACGTCAAGAGATCACTCGAAATCCTTTCAAAAGTGGCGTGTGTGCTAACAGTCTTGCTTCTTCGCGAAAGCTCAGGTCACTTGCCCTAGGCTGCGTGAGCAGCGGAATCGCTGCGGTGACGTGTTTTTCTTGTACGCCAAAGACAACCTCGTCTGCATACACAAGCTGAACTTCAGAGAGGGCTTGAAAAACAGTGCCCGTGATACGTGAGCTGTACGTGTGTTGGCTTGAGCGTACCTTGTTGGTATTCATTGTGTGAGGGTTAGGCCCGTTGACCGTGTTTTGGGTCCCTCCGGAAGAATTTATTTCTGTATTCGGTATCTCTGATGCGGTGGGTGCATTATGGTGAAGCTGCGTTAATACTTTAGTGTTACTTACTTGTGTTTTCCTTGAAAACATGCTGCATGAGCGGGCTAATAACAATGCACGACTGAGTGGACGGAAAACTTAACCTGTTCAAGGATTCTTCTTTCGGCTTCCAATTTTATGTCTTGCTTACCATTCCATCCGGTGAAGTTTTGTTTAAATTCAGAAAAACTTCATTGTTATTTCTGATGAGGTCGAGCAGTCAGGTCACACCTCTGCCAGGCAAGAGAACGCGGCTCTGTCACCTTGCGAGTGGCGTCAGATGAGATTCTTGGTTACTGGGTGGGCATTTACTGTGATGTACTGCCCCGACTTCCATGCACGACTTACTTCTAGTGGATCAGCTACGGTACTTCGATATTTCATGAGACCAGAGAGAACTATAATTACGTCCACTCAACACTAGTTTACCTGCACGGTTTTGTTGCTCATGATTCGCATTTTGTGCCGAGCCGAGTTGGAGTGTGTGCGTGTGTGTGTGTTGGTTGGAGTATGTGTATGTGTGTAGGTTGGAGTGTGTGTGCACTGCAGTGCAGGTGCTGCAGTGTCAGCACGGTCCCGGCCTACGAACTCGCCTTGCAGTCCCGCGGCATTTCCCGCTGCTTTCCTCGCCGAACTTCATTTTTCTTTCAAGCATTATTGGATTGTACGCTGAATAAATTTACATATTCTCACGGTCTCGCGTACATTTCCAAATAATTTTGCGGGCTATAAGGCCTCCAAAATTTCCCCCGCATGCTGAGCTATACAGCGTGTAGCTTGGTGGTACTTGCACCTTCATTTACTGTGAACAACGTCCGTTTTACTGCAGCTAGCATTTAGTTTTGGGCGGGTATTTACACGTTCAAAAAGTGCGTAATTTTTTATGAATGAGAGGCTGCTTATGTGTATAATATGTGACATCATTGTTGCATCTGGCAGCTTTGGGACACAAATGTTACGGTAGATAGTGAATGTGTGGCGCGTGTGTACTGCAATTGATGGCTGTATTGGCGACTAAATTGTGACTGAATTGTGACTAATTCGGCCCGTGTTTGCTGCAATTACCACTGCGAGCTGGACAAAATTTTCTATGTGGGCGCCAGGAATTTGACGTTTCTCCATCCCGGTTAGCTGTGGCGCCTGTGACGCGTGTTGTGCAGGTAGCAGAGAGGAAATGGCTCGGTCTTATGGTTATTAGTTCAGAATGTGACGCGTTTTCATCACGCCCTGCAAACTGGTTGGTGACACATGTTTGTTATGTTTTTCTTCTCCTGAAGCAAAGGAAATGCCGCAGGCAATAGGGTTAGGTTAGTTAGGTTTGTCTACCCAATGTTATGGGGACTGCCGTCCTGCGGGAGAGTACAGTCCCTTGTGAGAAATGGTTTGGTTACCTCAGCTTTAGCTAAGCATTCGGAACTTTTATCTTTCGTGCCCACTTTGCAGACTTTGCTTCTTATTTTTATCAGTTTGTTTCGTTATTAACTTGCTGTTCCTATGCGCAGGGGTAGTTTTGTTGGGACTCGCATGTGCACAGATTACACGTTTTCTAAGGTTCATACTAAGTAGCCTCTTCGTTTCACTCGCTTCACATTGCATTCCACGTGGGTAGGGAGCTTACACTAACTAAATATTTAATCTCATCTAATCTAATATGGCTAAGAATTGAACTAATCTGACCTCGTTTCTGTACGGAAACGTGTTCGCGACACATTTTTTGTGCAGTTAATTGTAAACGTCACTCCTGTTTTTTCAGTAAGTGGCCGAGCTTGTGATCTAAGTTTGTAGCGCTGTGTACCTGGCGCGGGTTTGTTACATGTGATGGTTGAGTTTGTGGTACATGTTTGTTGTGTCTGACCTCTTAGTGTAGGATTCGCATTTGCTCTACACAAGTGTGCGTCAGATACGTGTTTGATCGTATGATACGCGTTTGTCGTACCTGATGATTGTCGGTCGCAGTCGGCAGCTAAGAGTGCGCCACGCATGAGTCGCTGAGTGTCCCATGCTTCGTTGGTTGCACTGGGGCGTGTTGACGGCCGTGTTAGTCCGTGAGAAATGTCCTCCGTAAACTGCCAGTAACGGTGAGTTCGCGTTCCACTAAATTTGAAATTTACTTCGTGTCATTTGATTAGACGAAAAAATGGAAGTTGATAATGTATATCTGCGATTTTTATCAAGGCTTGAAATTTACTGAGCTGAGATCGATACCAACATTCTCATGAATTGCAGGTTTAGAAAATTGGCTTTCATGAGGATGCTGTGAGCGAACCCAAGTGAAAATTATCGGTTAAAGTTTACGAGGAAATAGGCTCAAAGAAATTGTCACTTAGTTTCTAATGTTTTCGAATCGAACTTAATAGCAAAAACATAATGCATTCTTAAATTCATTACTTACTGTTATGCACGTTATGGCTCAGAAGCTATTCCAATTATTATTCTAAAACGTTTTTGATTGGAAGCCAAGATGAAGAATTGGCAGCGAGTATGTTTGTGTAATTGTGCGAATGATCAATTCAACGACTTAACCTATCGTAATACGGAGCTCTTCCAGCTCTGTATTTGCTTTCCTTCGTTAAACGCTGGCAAATAATTTCCCAAGTACAATAAACTCTGGTGTTGTAGGCTTTTGAGAACACATGCCCCTACATAGCCACCGTATTCAAGTGTGGAGAGTGAAATGGCCCCGTGCAATGTTTCAAGTGCGGAAACGGCTTCTGAAAACGGTATCATGATTGATACAATGTCGGATTAAAGTCGTCTAGGGTTAATTCCTCTATATTTTTGCAAGTTTCTTTTGGATTAATTACATGTTTAGGAAACTGTGGCGTCAGTGTGAAAATGAAGGTGACGACAAAATGCCGAACATCGATTGGTTCTGAACTGTCGCTCTGTACCACAGACGTGCAGCTGTTGCGGACTGTCACTCTGTACCACAGACGTGCAGCTGTTGTGGACTGTCACTCTGTACCACAGACGTGCAGCTGTTGTGGACTGTCACTCTGTACCACAGACGTGCATCTGCTCGCTGTTTGGGGCTGCCCTCCGTGATGCACTTTCTTCCAAAGCCTGAGTTGCCGAGACGCACTTGATGCATGTTGGTCCTCGCTGTCGAAATCCAATAGCGGATCTCAGCTATGGAAATCCCTTGACAAGTTCTGACTCACTTCGTCTCTAGTGATAGCGGCACTCGGGGCAGTTGGGCACATAAAGCGCAGCATCGGATCTCATTTTGCGTCTTGAAGATTCTCAGACTCCATAACTGCCCCAGAACTGCTGTCGATGCGAGCAATAGCGCTTATTCATCGCGTTGGAAGATCTGACAGGGCATGAATGTACAGTGCGATATGAACACGACCCGCGAATTTATCCTGATACACAACTCTTGGTATGTACTAAGGGCCGCGGTCTCGGTGCTGGCCCCAACTATCGTGCAGAAGATTCACGTCGTTTTTTGCGGACTGTCACAAACGAACAAGCTTACGTATCGTAGCAATTAAGGCTTTATTATGGAGATACATTGCTTTGAAATCAATGGTGCTGCTTGTCCATCCGACTCCGAGTTAGGTGGTGGTGAACAATTGATTTTCACGTTGTCATATTGAGTTGTGTGAATTCTTTGCTTTTGTTTTCGTGCAAATTGTCAGTGGAACAACAGAACGGTCACAGTCCGGTTCACCGAAATTGCTGTGTCTGTTTATATTCACTCTCAAGCGTTGCAGTAATGTAAATGAACCTAATCTGTACGAGGATGTGGGACATCGCAATGCACTTCTCACGTCGTCAATACGCGTTTGCATAATTCGCACTATACCTTGAATACCTTGACGATGTTTAGCCCTTCAAGCACGGGCCACACTGGGGTGCCGCCGCTTTATGTGCATGGTGGGCCTTCGCATATCCGCGAGCTGTTGAATGAGACCGTT
>VOMN01075833.1:0-11414 GCA_014899125.1 Orchestia grillus
TTATTCAAATCTCTTTACCTTTTATACTTTTTTCTTTATTAATTATTTAAAAGGGTGCGTTACTCATGCGCCACTCTGTTTTATAAATAAACAGTACTTGTTTGTATCCATCTAACCTCCAACGAAATTGTGTATTTTTGTCGTTAACATTTTAATTGAATAGTGCTCTAACTATGGTGCCCCGCTCTCAAAAAGTCTGTTAAAATTATCATGACCTTCACGAAGAATTTAAATTTCTTTTACTGCATTATCATTATTGGGTATGAGAAGCTTTGTAACATGTATAACAAATATATTTCAAGTACCACGTATCTCTCTAGACACAATGTTGAAACTTTTAAGTTTCTCGATTGTGTTCCTCCTTTTTTTTAACGTCAGTTTGAGAAAATAAGGAAAAAGTTGCCGAAACATATTTCCAAACTTGTTCTGTAAGTTTTCATCCGTTTAACTCATATTGAACTAAATAACAATAAGTTTATTTTCCATTTCAAAAATGCTCTACGGATGGGCATGCGATCTTCCCTTATTATTTAGTTGCACGCATCGAGCATCGCTGCATTTAAATTCCTCACAGCGAGAATTTTACGTGGGGTTTGAAAAGCATGTGGGCCATGGCCACCGAAGGAATCGGTTTCTTGAATCTTATCTCCATTTTAGCATTTGCCAGCGTAGTATAAAAAACTCATGCAATCGAACGATAGGCACTTACAAATTTAAAGTGTTAAACTCATTTGCTGTAAATTTAAACCAGCCCATTCTCAAATCCATGAACATTCATAAACAGAAGCTCGTACCTGAACGAAATGCTTTAGAGAAATATTAGTCGTTAATTTGTGTGCTTATTAGTAACGAGCAGAGCTGGGCAGCGCTACTTTGAAATGCAGCGGCCGCTACTGCTACCNACCGCTACCGCTACACCCACTAGAATGTAGCGCCGCTACCGCTACATGTAGCGCGCTACTGCCCACCTCTGGTAACGAGATTAATTAACCTCTCAATATTTTCAGAGATTACGTTTAATCACAGTGTCATATTTTTTCTTTCCGTCACGATATTGTATTTAATATTGGATGAGACAAAGCTCGAGGAATAACAATTGGATTGCGTTTAATTTTTTTCTTCTCTCTTCTTCATTCCTGACTTGATTCGCAAAAAAGTTTTTAAAATCAAATATACTAAGCTATACCGAAAATTTCGCGTTTTTTTCCATGAGAATCTAGATATAAATTAATTCTTATGAAAGTATATACTGTAACTCGATTGTCTATTCATTACTAATTATTTTGTGCAAAGAAAACCTATAGTATAAAACTGTATTTTATCATGTTTTTCGTACAAAACGCAAGAGAATATAAGCTAATGAAATATTTTCATGCATTCACCCAATGATTTGAAAATAAACGAAGCTGTGCATACACAAACATTCTTCCGTAGCCAATCCCCAGTCAATTATCTAAGACGCTAGTTTCCACCCAATAATCCCTGGCACTAATTACCAGTTAACCATCCCCCGCGCTAACTCTCAGGTTTTCATCCCCAGCTCTAATTATCTGCCAATAATTCCATACGCTAATTACTAGTTAAACATCCTACACGCAAATTATCTGTCAGTCACATCCCACGCTACTTACCTGACAAGATCCATGTTCGTCGGCCCATTGGGTAGTGGGGTACCACAGAGTCCATGGTGGCGATGATCAGGTCCTTCGTAAAGTCCTTCCAGACCCATCGCCCTTGGTCCAGGTTGATGAGGTAGTCGCCGTAGCCCTGAAACTGCAGACTGCCCAGTTCCGTTCCCTGGTAGGAAGTTGCAAAGTACATCGTACTGTTATGCAAAGTGTACTGTACTATGTACTATACTGTCTACAGTACTGTCTACTGTACCGTGTACTGTACTGTGTACTGTACTGTATTCTTTACTGTGTTCTGTACTGAGTACAGCACTGTGCTCTGTATTATGTACTGTACCTTGCTCTGTAATGTGCACTGCACGGTACACCCTACTGTACTCTATGATGTGCTCTGTACCGTGTTCTGAACTGTGCTCTGTACGATGTACAGCAATTTGTGTACTGTTCTGTACTGTACTGTTTACTGCATGTACTGTACATTTCACTCCAGTACTTCCTAAGCTTTACTGTTTACTGCACTGTGTTCACTGCACCGTGATGCTTACTGCACTGTACTTTAGCGTACGCTACTGTAATGTGCTGTGCACTGCATTGAACTTTATACTGTACTGTATGGAAGTCTACGGTTCTGTAGTGCACTGAGCACGGCATTGTACAATGTAATGTACTGTAATGTGCACTGTGCTGAATTTTACTGTATATTGAACTGTACATTCTACTATATATTGTACTAAAAAGTGGTGTACTGCACTGTGTACTGGGCTGTACTGGTTTCGTACAGCAAAGTTCTGTAATCTGGAACAGTAAGGTGATGTGGATGGAAATGAGACGAGCAATGCGTGATGTTCCGACACTCTACTGCAAAGCTTGGAACAGGCTAAGGATCCCAAGGCCAAGTGTTAGTTGGCGTGACGCGAATCATGCTGCTCGTTGTGCTCTCAGGTGAATAGGCATGCATTTTGAAAACTTGCAATAAAGTCCTGTTTCTCGACAGATTTCTTCATTGCTGGCTCACGCATACTGAGAGATGCAAACGCAGACTGCATTCTCTGTACTGTGTTAACCCATGGAACCCTATGGACTCAATGTGATATAAATTCAGTGTCCTGTATAAACTACGGTCCATATTATATACAAATCAATTTCTTAGATAACAGCTCAAATTTTTCTAATGAAAACCTTTTCAAACTTTATATTGGGTACGGAATTAATTTTTCATACGCAATGCTAAAATTTTAGCACGATCTGTGCGGTAGACAACAAATAGCGGCCATTTTGGTGCATGGTTACAGTACTCACCGTGCCACTCTAAGAGCCAGATGGACCGCAAAAGAGCTTTAACATCAGTTGAAAAATCAAAAACCATTACAGAGCTTCAGAAGAAGCAATTTAAATTGCAAATTGCTAAAACAATTGGCCGAAATTCTCGTACAATAAATGTTTTCCAGTTATCCCGTTAAGTGTAATGGTCGATCGGGCTATGGAAAATTTCGAAAAATTACATGTACGTGACATCGAACTCAGTATCTCATAAGGTGAGAAGTTCGTCGCAACCTTCTCTAAATCAGTAATGGAATAAAAAAGTTCCATGGTTTATAAGCCTAAGCCTTTTGCTGGCTGATGTTCAAGGTCATGAGCAAGCGCCTTTGATGAGTATTACTCATTTTAAAAAATGCGCTTCCTCAGCTCCACCCAGTACTAACACTATATGCACAAAAGAAGCATCCAAAAACACTTACTGAGATGATTAAGAATCTTCGGTTTGTTTGCGATCGCACAGCTGCAGAAATGAATGTGAAAATATTTCAAATTTCCGAGTCCTCATGGTCTACAGCGAGCCCAAGTCAATACCAAAATCATGTCATTGATATTTTACGTAAACCATCGAATAATAGCTACGTAGCTAAATATAATGTATAAAATTTTGAAAGTAATAGGTAATAAAGGCCCGCGGCGATGCACAGAAGTCAAACTGCAAACATAACACACCTTACCCTCACACACCTGTAAAGCCAGGAAAAAGGTGTTGCGCAGTTCCCGCTCACACGTACCGCGTAGAGTGAACACGTGCGGCTCTGTGAACTTGCACACAGCGCAGTGTTGCCTCCTGCAGTCACCGTCGTAGATCCCCACTTCGTTCATGAGGACACAACTTTCGTACACTCCACCATTAGGCTCATCGTCTGCCCAAATCGCGGTATCGTTTGGGAACGGAACCTTATCGTAATGCCGATAAAACGATCCATCAGGACTAGAGTCCACTATCGCTGTGATGAACCCAAAAGCACATGGGCCCTTGGAGGACCAGGTTTTCTGGGACAACTCCTGGAGGTCGTAACAGTCCTGGGACGTCTCAGGAATAGGTAGATGGGTGCCAAGGGCCTCACAGATGTAGAATGATTCTTTATCGGACATGTACGGGAACCACATGTGGGTCACGTTCACGTGTTGATGGCACAGAGACTGCAAAGGAACGTATGAGTACGTAGCGCTGGAGAGTTTGAAGCCTCCTGACCACGACACATAGTTTCCTTGATCGTCTGTGGTGCAGTTGGCCAATCGCGCGATGTCGGCGGCGGGGAGAGCATAGTCCCACACGTTTACCTGATAAGAAGATAGTTATACATAAACTCTGAAACTCCCTGTGAATGTTAATAACTGTGAATTTATGCTATAATAATATAAAGTGCGGATCACTGCAGGATTATAAAGTGTATGATTATAGCAGGTCACTGTTTTGCTTTTTACGCAGATTTACAATGAAAAAAAGAGTAAGGAATGATACTTTCAAATTTATCATTGTTTATTAAGAAAACTATAACAACGGTCGAAGACAAGCTAAACACTATAAGTGAACGCTTTGGCCATAGCAGCCATTTCCAAACTTGAAACAGAAATTTAAAAGTGCATAAACATTGAAATGTACCAGTCAATTTACTGACATTAATAGACTAAACTAACTACAGAGTAACTGCAAAGGAAATGCGGACTGCATATCATTTAAAACAGGTTTATTTGAGCAAAATGAGCATGGGTTCTAAAATGCGTAGCTCGATAGAATCTGACGTTGAGGCAATTACTGCAAAATCATCCAAGCGCATGGGTAGATCACATTTTTCTGCATGAGTACAAATAACGGAATGAGTGGGAGTTGCAAAAGGTAGATTGGTGCGGGAACTTCTGTCTGCATGCTCCACCGCTCGAATGCTCAGGGCCCTCCTGGTGCAGCCTACGTATTTAGACGCACAATGTGTTTGCAGGTGTTTGCAAATGATAGACGAGAGCATGCTTTTTGGAAGTTTGTCTTTGCAAGTAAGTTTTAAACACAATTTTAAATTTTACATGGGTGAAATACTTTGACAACAACGTGTCCAAATATTTTCTCAGTTTTTCAGACTGAGGACCAAAAAACGGTAAGGCGAAATGGAAATCTTTCTTGGGGACTGTAGTCAAGGTGAAATTTTGAAAATATGTAGAATTTAGAAAATTTTGGAACAGGTTTTCAGTGATTCTTAGGGGAAAATCCATTAGCAATAGAAAAACTTTCGAGAACTCGAGTCCATCATGTAATGAGGCGAAATTGGAGCAAACAGCGTAAGCACGTGCTGTCAAGGTCTTTATGTAATGACCTCAAAACGAACAGGGCAAATACTAAAAAATCTCAAACCAAGACCAGTAAATGTGAGTTTCGATAAACAGAGCTGAAGCATTTAATATTCTGTAGAGAAATTTTTGAATCTAAGAAAGATAGAGGCCCATTTTGTTCCAATTCCATCGTAAATTTCATCTTAGGATGTATGTGTGTATAATTCTGTCCGAATACGAAGTGATTCTGAAACTCTGCGGAAATATAAAACAACCTTGAAACTATACGAGTGAATTTGAAAAACGTTGAAGTTCTGTGGAAATTTAAAACGTCACTAAATTTGGAGAAATATGAAGTACTTTTAAATTGCAAGAGTATGAAGTTAATTCATAAATAGGTCTCAGATCAACATAAGTACGTACTAACGCATTCAATACGTACGTTGTTGAAAGGGATCATATGGTTAAACCTCGGATCTCCAAACGTGATTTGAAAATTTAAACGTCATAAAGGATACATTATTTTACTAATTCCCTTAATAATTTTTTTCGGGAACTCTTCGTTTTCAGGTCAAATTACTGAGTCGCTTGCAGAAAAACGTACTTCCTGCTGACCCCCTCACTGTTGTTCGGGTGTTCTACAGGTTATTCAGCAATCATCATTACACTGAAATAAAAACTCACAATTTTTACATTTGTTCATGATTTTACTATTAAGATGATTCTTTTCATTTACAGAGAATGATACCTGGGAATGGGTAAATAAATGAATAAAAGAAAAATAATTTTTGAGTTATATCAAGGAGACAAATTACGAGGCCAATCACAAGGGGATATAACAAGCGCTAAAAAATCAATGGAATGTCGCGTTGGAGAGCCTTGAAACAATGAGCAAAACTGGAAAAAACCACCAGCTTCCCTGGACAAGGTCGTCTTTGAACTGCAAAAATATTAAGCCATAAATCAGAGAAATTATGCGAATAAATCCAAAGAGATCCTGTATAAATCTGGCAAAAAAAAACGCTTGGATCTACGTCTACCATTCTACACGAAGACTTGAAAATGTTTTCTAACAATCGCAAGAAAAAACACAAGCAAAAGAAACAAAAAGAAAGCTTTATTAAGGAATGTATTTTTAAAGCCAGAAACCTATCTCGGATCCAGGAAAACACGCTTTCAAACTTTGTCTTCACTCATGAAAACAAATTCAACATTTCATCGTTCAGATTGAGGCTCAACCACGAGTTGCCACTTGGAAACAGAGAGCGGCATCAGTGATGCTCTGGCCTGCCATTTCAGAGTCCAAAAGAAGTTTGTTGGTGTTTGTGTATTATGGGATCAAACTTAACCGACACATTATCGAAGTGACATTCAGGTTAATTCACTGCAGCCTTGAGCAATGGAAAACTTGAAAAAACGGCATTGGTCATTTCAGCAGAATTCAGCACCGTCCCGTGGGGCAAAGAAAATTCAGAATAGGCTCAGATCTAAAGTTCCTTACTTCATCATGAATGAAGATTGGCACCTTTCATCACCAGGCATGAATCCTCTAGCTTTTAGTATCTGATCAATACTTGAGCGTAAGGTTTCAGTGACACGTCATAGCATGGCAGGCATTGATAGTAGAACTTACGAAGTAATGGGTGAAAGTCCCGGAAGAAGTTTTTCGTGGCACAAGTAGGTCTTTACAAATTAGCATCAGCTCGTCTTTGATGCCAATAGAAGCCCTTTGAGTAAATGATGCTCATTTGTAGCTATGAGCCATGAAGGAATTATTTTTTGCTTATATGGTAGTTCAAATGTTTTAGTGGGTATGAGATAATCACTTTTAAACATTAATAAAAAAGTTATTAAATGCCCTGAACACCACTTGGCTGGCAAAATGGTAGTACGAAAACGGATCGTTAAGTGGAGCGCATTAGTAGGGTATTTAAAAATATTTGCACTTCTAATCTTATATATACGCACAAGTATGTACATATTTATGCACGTATACAAAAATTATATAAACATGCATGCAGTTGTAAATATACATAAAAAGACACATTTGTACGTATACGTATACACATACAAACTCTCATACGCTATGCACGTCGGCGTGTTACCCAGTCAGGCAAGTGGTACCAGACGGATGAGTATATAGTACCTGACAGGTAATCGTGTGGTACCTGACAAATGAGCGGGTGGCACATGATAGGTGAGCATGTGGCACCCGACACGGAATAATAAGACTTGAGCGTCACCATCCACGATGGTACTCAGTCACCGCCGAAATCGATGCCTGAGACTCAGACAAACAGCGGCATCTTCTAAGTGCATAGTAAAACTCTCCAAATGTTTCTACCATTGAAGTCGATACACGAGCCGCGAATGAGCTTTTTATGAGATGGTCGTGAAAGCAAGTCCGCCTGAAGGTGCATTCTTGCTTTACTCACCCTTTTCCTGGCAGTTTAACCCCTTTCTTGGTAGCTTAATACCTTCCCGTGGAAGGTTAATGACATCTTTTATGGATTAACCTTTCTCTACGTAGTTTAACTCCTTCTCAAATTCGTATAGGCGCCATGTTGAAACTAATTTATTTTGCTTCACGCGTAGGAGAACACTCGGAATGTGTCGGCTTACACTTATAAAAGGCATGAAGAATACAAGTAAACTTATTTCAAAGTTAACATTTTAGATTTAAAATTTGCCACTCATAGAGGCCCAGAGTTGAATAGTACCAGTAGGGTAACATGGAGTGGAATCGTCCCTGACATGGAAAGGGGCTAATTCAGGGTTGACATGAATTTCAAAGTGTTATCACTTTTTCTTCAAATCTAAATTGTCATATCGCCCAAAAATCTCTTTGATGAAGAATTAAGTTAATTCCCAGACATGCAAGGATTTTGTTACATCACTGGAGAGTAACTGAAATCTGAGTAGTGAAATCCGCAGAGTCAATCTCTGCAGCTCTGCTGGAAAGTAAATGAAATATCGGGAACATAGTTTTTGCGCAGCAAGTTGGCGATAAAGATCATACTGAAAAAACCTTACGATAATTTCATCTTAACACTTATAGCCTTGGTTCATTTGCAAGAAAATATCTGGAAGCATGAGTAAATACGACGCTTTTCTCGGAACTTGTGCCTAAAATAAATAGGAACTTAATAAATACATTTTTTGTAAGCGATCATCAATTAATGAATGACTATTATGAAAGGGTAAGCACTTTGCTTTTCATTGAGGGAGGGTTTCAGCTCGTGAATATACCAAAGATTCCACAACATGAAGGTGAAAGATTGCTGAACAGTACATTAAAATTTTTAATATTGTCAGTGAAACTTGTTTCCTCCTGTGAGTTATTTGTGCAGTACTGTCCCCCGTCAGTTCCCCGTCAGTTCCCCACCGTCAACACTCATATCAAAATCGCGATAACACCCTCATCTTCATGAGGGATTTGCGTCACCAGACCTCCCAAAAACCACGTCAACATCGTCGTCATAAGCCCCGTCAATATCGTCGTCAACATCCCCGTCAACAATCCCGTGATTAACCCGTTAACAATCCTACTAACACCCTCGTCCACACCCCTATCAACTCCACCTTCAATATCTCCGACAAAGCCACTTCAACATCCCGGTGAATGCTCCCAACAACACCACCATCACTCCCCAGCCTTCATCCCTGCTCTCGCGGTGTTAATGTGGCTTCCATGAAAGATACTTACTTGTAGATGTTTGGGCCTTGACGCCCCGGCCACATTGGGGGCTGCCGCTTTGTGTGCATAGTGGGCCTTCGCATATCCGCGAGCTGTTCAATGAGGCAGTTTCCCTCTGCAGTTCGATGGTAATGAGGCAAAGGAGGTCTATCGGGGATAGTTTGTAGAAAGTTATCCAGCTTTGTCTTGAAGACGTCCAAGAAACCATCGGACCCTCTCGGATCTTTTGGCAGAGAGTTGAAGAGTCTGAGTCCCATTACCGAAAAGGACTTCTCATGTCTAGTTAGAACGCTGCAAGCCGCTCTTGCATTAAACGTTGGCACAACACACATCTTGCCCATACCAATGTGTTACCTTGTGAGCAGCTTCATGGTCTCGTTTTAGAAGTCTGGCACTATTCCCCAAATCGTTTTCCACGTGTAGATTACAAGGTATCTCTCCCTTCTTCCCTGGAGAGAATGCAGTGGGAGAAATTGCAGGCGTTCCTAGTAGTCCAGACCCTGAACCTCACGAATCTCAGACGTTAAACGTCGTTGTATATTTTTCAGCTTCACGATGTTCTCTCTGGTGCCTGGATTGCACAAGTTTCAACAGTACTCGGCCAAGGGTAGAATCAGCGCCCTGAACAGTGAACGCAACAGTTTCGATTCTCGAATCCTGAAGACTCGCAGGATCCAACCAATTTGGTGCTGGTATTTTTTGACTGCTAGGCCGATATCTTCTTTGAATCGTCCATTGTCCTTGACAATAACACCCAAGTCTCTAAATGAGCTTTTTTCTCCATTTCCAGACTCACTTCCGTTTGTACGCGAACCTGTCGTCAGGGTGCTTTCCGTACTTCATCTGTTAGAACATCCCTTCGTTAAATTCCATGTTGTTTGACAGAGCCCATTGGTAGATTTTTTCAAGGTCGTTGTGCGATTCAATGCAGTTTTAGCTAATCAGTGTTGGTTAAATCGATTCAAAGTCTATTTACAGGCATATCTTCGTCTTAGGCTTATAGAGGCGTTCAAATCTTTATTACGAACAAATAACCGGCATAATTTCCCTCACTCATTCTATTAAACTGTGACCTAACTCACTCAACTCTCCTCCCCCTTCACATGTCCCCTGCCCCTTAAAGTTACAGACCCTTACCTAGCAGACTTTCTCTCCTCTTTCCTCTCAACAAAACCCTACTTCTACATCAGCCTTCACATAACAAACATCATCCATTCTCACACACCTCACTCTTCCACATATGCCTCCCTCGCCCAAGCCCTCCTTACCTTACGCTCCTCACCCAACTTACCTAGCCGAACCCCACTCACTTCACCCATCCACTTTTTTATTCCTCCCATAAACCGTTATCACCCAAACCTAACAAAGCCAACCCCCTTACAAAACTCTCTCACTGAACCCTTTGTAATCATGTTAGGAGTAAATTGACTATATATTACAAGTTAAAGAAATATGTTGGTTATTTTAAACAATATTTAAGGATTGCTAACTTGAACGCTAGTTTAAACGCTAACTAAAATTTGATGTCAGACTGTCTAAACGCAAGTCAAAATTTGTAGTTAGACTCTAAACGCTACCCAAAATTTGCTGTCAGGCTGTCCAAATGCTAGTTAAACTTCACTGTTCGACTGTTTAACCCCTTACCAAAATTTTATACTTGTTGGAAGAGATTCAAATGCGCATAGAATAGGAAACAATCGTGAACTTTAGGGTCACGAACATCACCTCAGAGCGAAATAAACTAATGAGCTTATATTGTCGAAATTAAATACAATATCCTGGTTGAAAAACATGACTGAGCTTCAAGCTCAGTATTGGACAGACTTTAACATAATTTTAGTCTTTACTATTGGTAGAGACGAAACTGGGAAGCAGAAAATAGAATGGAAAATTCGAAAGTTTTGCGGAAATAGAGATGGAGAAAACTTCACATCAGTAGCAAGAGGGCGAATAAAATTTCGTTTCAAGTCCAGTATTGGCAGAGAAGCCGTATAAGACATAAATTATGAATTTTACGACGGCTGGAGGAAATCAAGAAATTTTCGTCAGTTAGGTAAACCAATGAATTAAACTGTATTAAAATTGAGTATAATAGCGAGACATCTACAAAATTTAAATACTCTACACTTGTTCTACTACTTCCCAATTTAAAATCGAAAACACATCGTCGTTGAATTAAGGACGATTAAGCGCGAACTTAGGGAAGTATCGCCGGCGAATCATCGGTGAAACACCCATGAAATATCCACTGTTTGGCCGAAATTATAGGCCTCTATACGTCCGCAGACATCCGCGTCGCTCGTCTATGCAACATCCCAACTCGGCCCTACAAGTCCATGATTGTCCATCTTCGTCCCACTTCGCCGGCGATACGCCTTCGGTTCGCCGGTGGCAGTCCTTGAATTTTGTGTAAAAAAAAACTCTCGAAGGCGCGCAACTATGACTCGTCTCTGAATCCCCCCTGAAGTATACATATATATATATATATATATATATATATA
>VOMN01075834.1:0-44643 GCA_014899125.1 Orchestia grillus
CTATCGCACACCTGAAATATAATGAGTACACTAACGCCTCTTTTAAATACATGGCGATTCTGAAACTGCCCGACCTTTATCAATTTTACGGGGAAATTTTAGATTTGAAACAATCAGAAAGAGCAGTGACCCAAATCTCCTTGAAACCATTTCTGCCCAATTCTGTCCTCATGATCATGATGCCAGGAATTGTAATTAACGATGGCATTAGGGGCGCGAGTAATAAGGAATTATTACTCACTCGCCAACTCCTATCTTTGCATTTTCTTTGAAGGTACTAAGTTTTTAGAATTCTATTCCTCTGAATATGCGTCAAAAAAACCTAATTTAAATAATCTATGGTTATTCTTGAGGCCTACTTTTTCTCGCTGTGTTGAAGGAATATAAGCACGTCTATGTACGACGACCTATGATATAGGCTCAAATATGTGTAGTCTCTTGTTTCAATTGCTAACTCATGCCATGTTTGTACCATAATTTGTAATTTTAAGCCACTCATTCAGTTATTTTAACTTTCATAGTTATGTGTAACTTTAAGCTTTTTATTATTAATTTATTAACATACCGTAATTTAAAAATTCTCCTTTCTAGATATGTAGGTTGCCCTAAAAGCCTCGTAGATTATTTGCGCCCACAAGTGTGTATATTCTGATTTCAATTTTTATCATTTCTCGATTAATTGTAAAACTGTGATAGATATAAATTACATGAAGTAAATAAATGTTTTAAATGTTTCCAATGGAATCGACAATACCCTGAGTTTGAGGATTGTACCTAAAGAAAATAACAACCTTTAAGCCATCCCCGAGTTTTGGACTTGGAAGCTTATGTCTTTAGTCAGTTTTAGAATTCGTTACGTGGCGAGCAAAGAGTCGGGCCTTCTACAAGCACGACTGTCAATGGAATTAATTAATTCACTTTCTCCTGCTAAGGTCGTAATGTATGCTTTCCTAAAGAACTTATTGACTCTGACGTCAGAGTGTTCTCTTGGGAATGCAGACACTTTCGTACAACATCTAAGGAGCTCGGTGACGTACCAGTCGAGTTGGCATACAACACCAGTCGTGAACAGGACACTCACGATAAGAATCCATTTCTGTGCTGGAGTTCAACGAAAGATTACAAACTCAGGGGTGCAGAACGTGGCCTGAAATTGTTGGATGGTTGAAAGAAAGCGATATTCGAATTTGATTGATGAGAATCTTTTTAAAAGTTGTCAGAATGTTTAAAAAAGAGATTGTAAAAGTTTCAGCATGATAGGATAATCCATAGCCTGCATTGCCAACCTTAAAGTGCGAAAGAATTGATGTTTTCCTAAAAAACTGAAAACTTTAAGCTTCGTAAGACAAATCATAACGATATCAAGTTAAACTGAAATTTAAATAATCTTTCTTGTATCATTGGCAATTTTAAAGGTGTTCTAGTCAAGCATATTCGGATTCCGTTTTCATGCAGCCACCCATTTGAGCAGATTTGAGGAGTCGTAGGGACTCTGGGGCCTATTGCGGAGTAGGAGTCGTAGAGACTCTGGGGCCTATTGCGGAGTCGGAGTCGTAGAGACTCTGGGGTTATTTCAGAGTCAGAGTAATAGTGACTCTGAGGTCGATTGCGGAGTCAGAGTAGAAGGGACTCAGAGACTTATTGCAAAATTAGAATAGGAGCCGGACTCCACAGAATGCTAGGAGTCGGAGTCAGAATCGAAGTCGGAACCTTTGATCCAAAAGGCGATAACGTCGGAGAAATTTCAGCTCCGACGGACACAGGCATACCGAGTTTAGAGCTTGACTTTGACGACTCATTTCAACAAGTAAGTGAAATCGACAGAAAATCAAAGCTCGAGGTTCAAGAAGATAAGAGGCATTACTCTGCGGTGTTGAAAGATCTTCTCTTTAGGTAGCAGCGGTTCAGCCAACGCAAGCGAGGGCTGGTGAGCATGTGTTCAGCCCTTAGACTCGGCAGGACCGACAAGGTAGTAGTGAAGGAGGAGCTCACCTGCCCTGCCTTGTTTCTGTGGCAAAGTTCAAATTTGTATTTGTCGTCTTCAAGAAGGTAAACTTTGTGGATGAAGGCTGACCGTCAAGAGAAGGTCAGCCAAGAAAGTACAAAATGGCTCAAGAAGAAAGTGGAAACGGTGAACGAACATGACCTGGTTTAAGTAGTACAAAAAACTACACATTTTACGAATCAATGCAGTAAGTTCTGACCTTCAAAACTGTAGAATTTCCGTGCATTCATTTGGCGCTTCGGCCTTTCATGTATTATTTGTTCTTCATTTATTATTTCCCTCTGCATTTCATGTATTATTTTTTACGCGAATTTGCATTCCCGCAAGCGTATGAGGGCCACCTCGGCAGAGCTGTCCCGCATCTACAGCCTCGTTACTTCGCGGTCCTCCGTAACTACCAATTACTGCCCGAGTTATCGGCCGTTTGTTTGTGACAGGTGAGCTAATTAGACCAACTCTCTCGAAACGGGCACGCCTTTCAATAGAAGTCAGGTCTCGCGTTCGTTTCTCTTTGCTACGTCAGCAACAAATTTCAACGGCCGTCTCTTCTAAAACACTTAAGCTCGTTGATTGGATTTAAACATCACAAGCGAACTACTGTTTTCTATTTCTGGACTTCTACTATATCGTAAAATTAAAATCCGTCTTGGGTTGACACTACGAAGTTATATTAATCTCAATTTCGCCGCATGTATTTTTCAGCTCGATAAATGCTAAATGTTCTTAGCGAAAATTGAAAGGTTTCTTTCAATGCCGATTGGCAAAAATCGATTCCACAACGCCCGATAAAAATACTCATTTCAGTTATAAATACTAATCCATGTCCCCTAACTCTACTCCGGAAAAAAAAACTCTCTGGCCCGATTGCTCTTCTGCTAGTTGAGTGTGATTAAGATCAGCGATAATATCTCTGGCCACCCAGGCTCGAGCTACTGCTGGTCTATTCAGGTAGATTACATCGCAAATCATACGGCGTCTTTTGATGTTATAGATTACATCGCAATTCACACTTATATCACAAATCACACGGCCACTTGTGATGCTATAGCTCACATCGCAGTTCACACGGCCACTTGTGATGCTACAGATCACACCACCAATCATACGGCCACTTGTGAGGCTACAGATCACATCGCAGTTCACACGGCCACTTGTGATGCTACAGATCACATCGCAGTTCACAAGGCCACTTGTGATGCAACAGATCACATCGCAGTTCACACGGCCACTTAAGTTGCTCCACACGGTCGAACGATGTTAAAATCTACTGTTCCTAGTAGAAATGTTATCATCGTACAAGTCCCTCAGTCTACCCTGGAATCTATACTACTCTCATTTCCTAGTAAGAAATAATTTCGAAATACCGAAAAAAGTTTCAGAAGGGACGGAAAAAGAAGGAAAATGATTCGCCTCAGAAAACTAAGCCATTTTCCCGTGAGTTATCCTATAATTTTTCAAAACTGCCCGAACGTCTCCATCAGCGATAAGTGGTCGGAACTTTTTGATGCTTGAAAATATTCCATTAAGACGGGATCAATGCTTCTCATTGTCAGATCCATCAAATTGGACCAAAGCAAGAAGTATTTAGAGAATATTTCACCCAAATCGACTGCCCTTGTCTCCCGTTGAACACAGCGAGCAGGATATCTTTAGAAGCTCTATGCAAATAACTGAATAACTGGAGCTTCTAACGAATCCTGTAAAGCAGCTCCCGTCGTTTGTATGCATGAATTCATGACCCGTAGCTGCCGTGCAACAGTAATGTTGCTTTTGTCTAACTCTCGCTCGACGCATGAATTAACTTATATTTTCGATGAATTAGTTTTGCTCCATATATCTGCGTCCGAATCACGCGTCATGAGGCAGGCCTTAACGAGGAAAAAAAATCTGCAGATGTGTGGGTTCGATCATAAGAAACAAGCTCGACCAAACCAACTCTAGTACGAGTTTAAAGTCAATTGGTGGAATCACTACAGATAGATTGGCTAAGCAAGCACGGTTTAATAATTATTTGCATATTGCAAGAAAATTTTAGGTGTCTCTAGTTCATCTTGAGTGATGGTGAGAGAAATCGAAAAAATTAAAAATAAATAATGAAATGTGACATAATTTAAGGGGTCAATACTAATCAGCAGAAACTTACCACTCTCACTAAGGTCAAGTTCGGGATTTAGTGATGAAAATACAAAAAGAGCTGCCTCTAAGCAATCCTAATTTAAATGTTGCGTACTCTTCATGACAGGTAAAATACACGATAATGACGATATACTGTGTTTGAATATACATAGGGGGCGTCACTGCTGAATTTTTAAAAGGACTACCACTGCTTACAAAAAGGTTTTAAAAACAGGCTTTTGAGACGCTCTAACGCACTTCAAAATCGCACATAGGAAAATATTCACTCAATTTCTCCTCCTGCACCTCTCGTACATTCTTCTCGATGTCAGTATTGGGAGAAACTTCCTCTAAACAATGAGAATGCAGCCAAGGCAACAGTAAAATTAGATGAATAAGGTGAGACAGGGATCAGAAACTGGCCAGAATACTAGGGCAATATGAGAGGATCTATGTCCAAATCTTTCCAGTGAGATACAACAATATTGTGTGTTGTTAAGGCTTGACTTACAAATCATACCTGCCTAAAAATATGAGTATTATGAGATAGTGCAAAGTATTACCTGTGTGGACAAATAGTTTTCATTATATTTTGGTCTGCAAGCCTGCATAAAAGTGGGGTTACTTGAACAGTTCTCCGTGCACAATATTGCCTAGGATTGCAATAACGCCCACACGGTAGTGAGGGTTGAAACATATAAATTTAGTATTTAGGCTGGGCACGCTGCATTTGTCTGGCCCACTCTGCAGAGTATCCCTAGAAAATGCTAGCTAATTTACTCGGTGATAAATACTGGAGAGAGACCAACGCTTCCTCTCGCTTCCATTGCCTAGGGGGCGCTGACTACCTCTCTGTCACGGCCACTATGTACGTAGTTAGGTAGATTGTACATCAGGCCACATGCTGGCTGCCGAATAACCAGTTATGATAATAAACAATAATTTACCATTAGCTGTCTTATGACAGCTCTTGAAAATGTACAGTTGCACGACTTTGAGTGCACAGCCCCTCTTTAGACCTCCCACATAGAGGGCCCAGGCGGCAAAGTCTGCTCTGAACACGGCGTCATCATAATACTCGTATTGTACATTCGTGATTGTGTCCATAAAATAAAAACCGTGATTTTTGGGTGTACGGTCCCCTTAAACGGCTGTCGGTAGCGGTTCCATTTTATTAATTTTTGGCTCCGCGAATCACTACTTCGCAACTTTTTGCTTACGGCAACTGGTGCCGCTGCTCCGCTAACATTTATTTTGCTTACGGCAACTAGTGTCGCTCCTCCGCTAACATTTATTTTGCTTACGGCAACTAGTGCCGCTCCTTCGCTAACATCTAGAGTCTGAAAGTAGCGGAGTAGTCGAAAAACGAACTGAAATAACAGACCGCTCGACTCTCCAAATAAATATATGTATACTATAACACACTAAAATACAATTTTACATGCAAGTAAAGTTTCCAAGGAGCCCCGGAATTGTGCCATGTGCGGCTGAGTTTGGTCCAACTACTCGTGGCCTGTGCAGTAATCCGCCACAATGTGCAGCGAATGGGGTCAATCACCCCCTAAAAAACGCAGCAAATGGGAATATCGTTCCAAAACGCAGCAAATGGGAACATCGTTCCAAAACGCAGCAAATGGGAATATCGTCCCAAAACGCAGCAAATGGGAATATCGTCCCAAAACGCAGCCAATGGGAATATCGTCCCAAAACGCAGCAAATGGGAATATCGTCTCCAAAAACATAGCCAGTACGAAAACCCTCTCAAAAAATAAGAACGCATGTGTGAGAACTCCTGAAGACAACAAAACAATTATGGAAACTGAGTCTTGCGGGCTCCTTCACTGGAGACAGAATTAATGGGCGCCAGATCCGGCTGATGCACACCGCGCACGACCACACTTATGTATTTGCCAGTGGCGCTTCTTGAGGAGGGAGTTAGAGGTGATTCTGGGGCTCTCTTCATCTGTAATTATGGTCTCGGAAAATATGAATTCGGAAGAGAAAATAAATTTTGAGAAATGCCAGTTCTGCTAGAACATTTCGTTAACTTCTGAGGGTATAGACTTTTTACCAAATAATTAGTAGAATCTCAAAATTACTGTAAGTAGGTATTGGAAACAGATAAAAATTTTAGGTTCCATGCGAATGGATTAAAAATTTAAAATATATGATTTTTGGCATGATTTATGAAAATATTAGTATCGTGCTTCAAAATCAGGAATAACAACTTAAAAAAAATTCATCCAACACAGTTGCAGCTTTTAACTTGTTCTGAAGTCTTGGATTCAAAATTAGATGTTGAGCATAAGTTTTCTACAAAATCTGTGCGGAGTGAAGTCTCACTTCCTGTGCAAATTTAAATTTTGTTTTTGAGTATTTACAATTCACGTAGTGTGTGCAATGAAACAAGCATGAATGGTGAACAGTGTAACAGCCGTCTGCATTCCAGTGTAACCAGTGTAACGGCCGTAACAGCTGACCAGTGTAACGGCCGTAACAGCTGACCAGTGTAACGGCCGTAACAGCTGACCAGCGTAACAGCCGTGCGGCTCCTCGCTGCGCTGCAGGACCAAAATCTCCTCAATTAAGAACGGCTCCGATGCATCAGGACTCGTTCAGGTCTCGAACGTATCAGCAATCGTGAGTTAGACTCTCGGTGGCGATAGAACCGAGAATCATCTCATTCCAGGGACAACGTGCTCCTGGGAACCGTTTCAGCCTCGCCGACCATTACAGCTTACACTGGTAAAATTGCAGGTGATAAGCATCATTTGTAGCATAAAGTCACGTTTAAAATGATGATGCTCAAGCGCTATTTCACATATCCTTATACCTAAATATCCTCCCTACACATTCATTATCCGTAAACGTTCAACCACCCACATAGTCCGTAAACATTCTTTCACTTCTACGTCAAATAATTTTCCTTTTAGCCTCGATGAACGAGTGCAGTATTTCGCTCAACCGAGACTCAATTAATGGCATTATAATGTAAATCGACCCTTCTGGTGATGATATCAAGAGCGGGTCATTATGATGTCAGGTATCTCTTGGAACAGCCTCGCACCTCTGATAAAGCCACCTTTCCGAGCAGTTTTTTTGGGTTGCTAGAAATACGGCCCCTATAATGACCCCTCTTGAAGAAAACAAGATAATTCAGTCTTATGAATTTGATACCTTTTCTACCGCAGCGCCAGGCAATGGTCTCGATATAGGGGTTGTATTTCTCCAATGGTTTGTTTTTTCGCAGGTCCAGGCTCAGATCTGAGCCAGGACAGCCCTTGCAGGACTCAGTAACGAGTGTTCCTCAGAGGTGTCTCTTCACCTGCCAACACGCTCCGAGTTTGTGATGATCAATGGCTCCATTAAATGGACTGATGTCTGATAAACTCTTCGTCTCTCTCGATGAAGTGACGGGTGTATCACAACTGCATATTTTTCACGCGTGCTGTTGTTTCTTGTGTTGCTTCATAACTGTTCGTGAAATGGGGCCTTGGTGATCGTGACAAACACAAATGAGACTTTTAACTGTGCTCGCACAGGAATTTCAGAAATTGAAGATCAGGCATTCAGCGAGCAACACACTTCAAGGAATTATTCGTGTCTGTGTTCACTGAAAATATCAAATCTATACGTGCACCAGCGAGTGTTCTTGAAAATAAATTCATCCCCAGTTCCAAACTGAAAAGGAGAAAAACTCTTCGTTACGCTACCAAAAACACAGGAGTTTTTAAAGAAATCTGCGGCTTGTAAGCTGTAATTGACAATTTACAAAAAAATCTCTGATAATAATAATTCACGAAAAGATGCCTCGTAAATAAGTCGTTCATGTTTGAGACTTAGTTGGGTCCTGCACATGGTTCTTTCCAAACGTTAAAACATAATAGTATCAATTATGCCCTTAAAAATAGGCTATAGTAATGGCTTGTGCAGTATCAATTATGCCCGTAAAAATAGGCTATAGTAATGGCTCGTGCGGTTTGAGGCGGCTCTTGAACCAAGGCTGAGCGAACAGTTGAAGATTCAAAAATGGGCGTTTTCCTGACTTCTTCAATTTTAGCGCACATAAAAAAGAGCGACGCAGTGCACGCGACCGCTATTTACGCTGGGCAAAAGATCATCGTCAACCAGAGCAGTCATCGAATGTTCTGAATCAAACCTTCTTAAATTATTTGATTTACAGAGCCGCGTCTGCCCTCAAAAGTCTCGAGATCGGATCATTTCTTCGCTTCTGCGGTAGCATTACGCTGTAGTTGGGCTGATTGATACGCATCGTTAATGGGGTGAAATCGATCATCATTTTTCCCTGTAAAAGTTCAGGGAATCAGCAAGGAAGTTGTAAATCAGTGAATTATTTTGTGTACATTTTGTTATTCTTTGTGAATGAGTGACGGCTCTGGTAAGAACAATCTGAGAGGAAGTAGTAAATTCTGAATTCTTTGTATTATTATTGGTCGTTTTCTCGAAACAACTGGTCGGCTGGCGGGGCACAACATATAGGATTCTCATACCTGTAAAATTTATCTCTTAACATTCGTATGAGGACTTGCGCGAATATTATAGGGAGGCCAAGAAGTACCTGAAAGAAATTTTTGTAATTCTAGTGACAACAAATAGTTCAAGTACTTAATTATAAGTGAAGATTAGTTCAAGCATAGAGAGGCATAGAGAGTGAATTTATAACCATTTTACAAATTTAGTGCATTTCAAGACAATTTTTAGCATAATTCACATTGAAAATGCAATGAAAATGCCACCTCGTATTATCTCTGAAACGTCGAAATCAGAAATGAAAATATATGTTTTGACTGACATCAATATTGTCCAACTGCTAGATCAACGTTTCCCGTGCAACGCGTTCATGATCATGTACGGGAATGTACAGTATCTCTTATATGGGCGTGCGTGAACGCATGTTTATGTGAGCGTACAAAAATACAAGGAATTCACAGAGAATATTTATACTGCTTTTTCTAAATGAACCTGATATCTGAGCGGGTTGAATCAGCGATGCCGATTCACAACTGATGGCAGAATGCAAATCATACAAATATGTCTATAAGGATATCTATTACTCATTGTAATGGAGAGAGAGGCAATTGTGTTCTGTAGATTTAAATGATGGAATGAACGATATCAACTTGTTAGCGCAATTATGTAACTAGCATGTCTACGACAATCGTGAATATAACATTTCGTTAACATTCTAATTAAAGATGAAGAGGATATAAACGATGTAACAGCGCTGGCAAAGTAAGCAAAAGTTGATATTCGCCAGTCCGTCGCAGACTTAAGTGAGCAATGCTACCGAGACGTGCTCGAAATTAGACCTAACCACAACAGAATTCTAACCGTGAGTCAATTTGGTCATAAATTAAGAAAATATTGAAAGTGTTCATGCCAGAATTACAAATTAATCAACCTCAATAAATAGTAAACTACATTCTGCTTTATAAATTTCTTCCCTATTTTAATGGTATTTATTTAATTCCCGTAAAATTTCGTTATTTTTTTCGTCAAAATCTACCTGAGCTCTTCTTTTTTCGCTTGCTAGCAAATGCACCAAAAACTAGAAGACTTCAGATATTAGTATAAATTGAATAGGAACATAAATATACCCCTGTACATTATGATAACCCGTTTTTGATACAAGATACGTGTTCGAATATCTACGCTACTATACGTAATACAACTTTTAAGATATTTTCTTTTGATTTTTTACATTTGAGTCGAATATTGTAAAGTGTAAATGAAACTATTCATCGACAGGAATATACAACTCGTTACATTTACTCACTCATTGGCCATAATTATGTAAAACTCCATTCACAGATTTTAAAATTAACATCATTAGCGCCAAACTCATCTCACGTAGCAGCACACAAACCAAGTCCTCCATCTCTCCGCGATGAGACTGTCCTGGAGTCAATCCTCTTCATCAGAATTGTTTGAGGTTGATTTGTTTGTGAGTGCAGTGAATTTGTCTCATAAATTTGAGCGGCGGACTGAGGGGTTCTGTCTGACGCGCACGACTTCTGCCCACAGGAGCATCGAGAGACACGACTCCGTCTCGCTCGGGCCGCTCGGGCCACATTCACGAGAATATTTGCCCGAGATTGATGGCATCCCAAAGCTGGCACAGGCTTGCGGGTCAGTCTCTATATATCACCGTCGCTCTCGAGAGGAGCTCCGATCGTGTAACTCAGAACAGCAATTAATCAATATTGATGATTATCTAAGCGTTGCCATAATATTTATAGCTTTCCACAACACATTCGGCCACTCGAAGGAACGATAGGTGTTGAGATGAGAAGCAGGCCTAGGGCTGAAGGTATTTATGGAAGTGCTTTTGATAGGTAACTGCGTTTCAATGCTCATAATAAGCTCTCAAGTAAAATTTATTTGGCAAATAAGAAAACATATACTGACATAAGAAAATTTTATTTTATTCATAGGAGATAGCTAAACAAACGTCGTAAATCATTAGGCTCCGGTAAGATTGGCACGTGAATAAGTTGGTATGTGTACAAAATGCCTATATAATTGCCTGTATTCATTTCTTGATGTAAATTCTTTCCTTCGTGTTTGTTCAGATACTGAGGACTTCTGTTCCCAACGGCCCTGTACTCTACGTATCAACTCCTGGATTCAAATATCCTGACCACGATGTGGCCCACTCTGATGTCAGCGCCGTGCCACGCCGTATTCCGACCACGATATGGCCCACTCTGATGTCCACACCGTACCATGCCGTATTCCGAGCACGATATGGCCCACTCTGATGTCCACACCGTGCCATGCCATATTTCGACCACGATATGGCCCACTCTGATGTCCACACCGTGCCATGCCGTATGTTCACACGCTCCTGGAACACAGCACAGGCCTCAAGTCTAGCTTTAATAGCTCGTAATTTAGTACAGATTGCAATCCAACTCCAATGAATTGATTCGAATCGCTACCTGCGTGCGGAATCTCCTGAATGCTCGAGAATAAGTATAATTAGGGCAGAGTAAACCAAGTTTGGTGCTGACGGCGTGTACTCAGGAAATTGCCGTAAGCCACCTCGCGTGTTGATGGTATCGGCGCATCACGTAGGTCGACAACAGTTTAAAAACACGACTTGTGGTTTTTATCATTACTAAAAATCGCCACACTGCTGTTTATTTTGTAAAAGATCGCTCTATGTAATTTTGTGAGACAATGTATTGAAAGTGGTGCATGAACAGTCTCGCTTGCATGCCTCTCTCGAGTGCTGGAGGATGAGGCAAAATAAACTGATGACAAACCCTGGCGAGTTTCGCATGCTCTATATCTCGAGCATTATTGAAGTTTGGGATTTATTTATCGCTTAGAGAAGACAGTCTTCTCGCTTCTTCAGCTATGTTGAGTACAGCAGTTATTGGGTGGGGTAACAATTAGTGTGACTAGTAACAGCTACTGTATGTGGTACGAGCTATTGTGTGTGGTACAAGTTATTGTGTGGCGTGACAGTTATTGGGTGGGGTAACAGTTAGTGTGTGTGGTAGCAGCTATTGTATGTGGTACGAGCTATTGTGTAGGCCTGTAGGGTAACAGTTATTGTGTGAGGTACAGTTATTGTGTGAGGTACAGTTATTGTGTGAGGTACAGTTATTGTGTGAGGTACAGTTATTGTGTGGGGTACAGTTATTGTGTGAAGTACAGTTATTGTGTGAAGTACAGTTATTGTGTGGGGTAACAAGAAATTCCAGACAGTCGGTGGTGAAGTCAGGAGAGGACTGGGGAATGTGAGCGCATCAATTCTTGATGCTTGTGGTTGATGTGCAGGACTTTGTCCTAATTTTGTCCCTTGCAATAGGATTGTCTGCTCCTACGATTTGAAAACTCGTAAAAATTCGTACACATATCAATGAATTCATTTTTAAATAGAATTGCTACAAGCCTAATATATCATTTGAATAAATTTGGCAAACATACAGCATTGTAAACGAGAAATAGACTTCATAATTTCATTCGAAACCATCGCACTTGCTTATATACCACCATTGTATCATTTTAACAGAACAAAAATCCTACATTTAGTATGCATAACCTAGGGATTTAAAAAATGTTTTGTCAGGAAATTTCTCGTTATTTTCTGTCATTATTTATTTTAGTTTCGGACAACAGCATCTTGTCAGTAATTGAAGTCAGCATGTAACCCGATACCTATTCGTCACTGAAATAATAACTTATTGAAAAACGTACAGTTCGGTAAAACTTACTCATTAGTTACTAAATTAAGTACACAACGGAACAAGACACATTCCCGAACGCACCATGGACGTTCTGCAACCGCGACTTCGACCCTGAAAAGCTTGCATGTAATCCCAACTGTAGATCAGTTTCTGCAGTCTCGATTGAAGTAAAGGCCAGTCTGCAATCTTTACAGTAGCACAGGTAGGTCTGAAAGCGTGCTGGGTTCTCAGGCAAAACGGTAGTAAATTGCAGAACGATGTTCTTAGGCGAAATTCATGTAGCGAGACATAACCATTGTAAGCCAAAGGCAGGCTCACCCTGACGAGAGTGCCTCTGATTTTACTGCAGCCGACCACCGTAAGTGGTTCTTATTGCCAGCGTTGATCCTGCAATAGACAACGAAGATGAGTTGAGAAACGTTCTCGTGCAATGTAAGTGAAACGAACCTGGCCCACTTCATTACGAGCGACTCGTAGCTCATTGCTGAATGCAGTATCATGCTGAAATTAATGTGATGGAGGGCTGGGATAAACAGGAGTTCAAAGCAAGGTATTTCAAACGTAGCCTCGAGAACTGTCGTGCGTGAAAAATGTCAAAATTAAAGACGCTAAGCACGATATAATGGAATGCTCAAATTTATGGGAAGTTTACGATTCTTAATTCCGAGGTAATTAGAAATTTGAGCTGAAGAGCTAATTATTGCCGTATTAAAGACTACTCGAGCACGGACAAACTTCAAACTGACTCTCAACATTCTTTTACTTCAGTAAGATAGCTTATTATAGAAAATAAAATTGAAATTAAAAATCTAAAAATGACCAAAAGTCAGTCGCTCAACATGTAGCGAATAAAGTCTACGATTTTTCTGTCTTTTATTGACTTGTGTTTACGAGGAATTGGGTTTCAGATCATTTTTGCTTTAATTTCTTCAGCCTTCAATATCTGACAAAATCTCGTTGATTTTATGTACGTAAACCCTAAGGAAATTATCAAAAAATATTGATATCTAATACGAATTACATATATGGAATTACACTATTCCAAGCAGTCCGCCGTGGAATAAGGCAGGTATAATCTATTACGTCAAAATCATTTTGACGTCTGCTTGACACTATACCTCTGATTATTGTAAAAGTTTTAGCGTAAATTGTTTCTTCGTGCATTAGACTACAGCCTAGTGAGGTACACACCATTTAGCCAACTATAATTCCCATATCATTCAATACACTCTAAATAACTCGATGATTAGATAGACCATTTCTTTCGTTGCATTGAATGTTCTCAAACTAAATTAATTGCATTCATTTAGCCTGTTACAAAATCCTTTTTTGCATTTGAATTGTGAACAGAACGTTCATTTTCTCTGCCAGTACTTGAGATACCAAGTGTAAAAGCAGGATTTAAGCCCTGTCAGTATCTGAGATATTAGGTGTAGAAGCAGGATTTCAGCCCTGTCAGTATCTGAGATGCCAGGCGTAGAAGCAGGATTTAAGCCCTGCCAGTATCTGAGATACCAAGTGTTGAAGCAGGATTTAAGCCCTGTCGGTATCTGATATACCAAGTGTAAAAGCAGGATTTAAGCCCTGCTAGTATCTGAGATACCAGGCGTAGAAGCAGGATTTAAGCCCTGCTAGTATCTGAGATACCAGGTGTAGAAGCAGGATTTAAGCCCTGCTAGTATCTGAGATACCAGGTGTAGAAACAGGATTTAAGCCCCGTCTGGAATTGGTAACGGAGAAGAGGTGCACAATAATCTACTCATCCAGGATCACCATCCAACTCGAGACTCTTGAACCACCACCCGCCCTCTGCCTCGAGTGTAGCACTGCACGCTTTGATGCATTTTATCGCTTCTTATTGGGATAAGAGATCCGTGAGAGCACTCGATATTACCTCCGCAGCGAAAAAATGGTTAATATTTTCAACATGATCACGACTGGACTCTCCATGAAGCCTGCAAGCGTGACAGCTCATGTTGACAATGCCGGCGCTGAAAAAGGGGAAACTAAATCCTAGCTCGGGTTAATTCAGTGCTCTTATACGAAAATGAGGTGGAATTCGCAGGCTTCCGGGAGATTGGAATCACGAATACCAGTCAGTTTGAATGTAATACATTCAGTTTAATTCACCGACGGTCTTCAAAGGAAAATGAAATTACTCCTGTTTTTTTTAAATAACTCTCCTCTTAGAATGTATCAATATGATGAAACAATGAAACAAAGGCTGTGGATTATTTTTCAGCGTTTAAAAAAAACAGGAGTTCATTTACCCCACTATATAATAATAGCCAAATGTTACTTGGTCCTTCCGTCCATCCGTCCTAAACTAATAGCTTGACTGTCAGCTAAGGCAGTCCTTATCATTGATATTGAAAATAACATTGTATATGTCAGAGTTACGGTAAATAGGAGGGCATCTTAAGAATTTAATATCATTTGGCTCGCCACATTTAGCAGGACACGTCCGCGGTAAGAAAATGAGAGGCAGAATACTTCCCACTCATCACGAGACGACTTCTTCTAGAATATTTCCCACTCATCACGAGACGACTTCTTCTAGAATATTTCTCACTTATCACGAGACGACTTTTTCAAGAATACTTCCGTCTCATCGCGAAATAACTTCTTCCAGAACAAGCTGCCTCAGACCAGGCTCACACCTCTGGCTTTGAACCCTCCGTCACTCGGAAGCTGATGTTGGTAATATTGAGAAAAATATTAGCAAATTCACGTGTGGGAAATCCTGGGAAGTAATTTTTAAGATATATCCTGCGTAATTATCAGACATGTTAAATTTGTTTCATTTTCTTCATTATGCCTGAAGAAATCGCAGATTTTCTTACAGCTGCTTTCCGTTACCTTGCGGCAGCAAAATGTTTGCTTAGCTCGTACTGTCACAAAAACAGTAAAATTAGCCCATAGTTCTACAAAAATATTGTACTCCACGTGTGCAGTGAGCACAATAAACGCCACAACCTTCCCTAGCAGCGCCCGAAAACATCCGATGCAGGAAACTTACCGTCGCTGCAGCAATCTCTCCACCGCAACCAGCTCTCACGACCGACAGCAGCATAGCCTCTGCTGGAGCAGAGGTGCCTAATCTATTTTACTGAATGTGCTTAATCTTTCCGCACTCGGTCAGAGTCAAAGTTTTGTCTCCGCACTCGGCCAGAGTCAGAGTTTTGTTTCCGTACTCGGTCAGAGTCAGAGTATTGTTTCTGTACTCGGTCTGAGTCAGAGTTTTGTTCCCGCACTCGGTCAGAGTCAGAGCTCCAAGTGACTAGCCCGCTCGTCAGCTTCGATGCTAGGATTTATAACACAACCTTGCAAAATTTTTCTTCCATATTTTTCCTGGGTTAAAAATGCATTTTCCCACTTCTTTGCAGCTTAGGGAAAATGAAATGAGTCATGTTGTTGTTAGAACTTTGGTTCTGTATTAAGTCGAAGAACTTTCAAATTGTTTTTTTAATATAATACCAGTGAGCAATACAACAAAAATATATACAAACGTAAAGTTATATAAATAACGGAAAATAACATTGCTTATATATCTATTGTTTTACAACGAAAGAAGTTGGGAAATAAGATTTAATTTCCACAAAGAAAATTTATTTCACAAAGAGCAACCTTAGAATAGAGCGTTGTATCACAGGAGTTGTCAAATAGGAGGAGGATTGTTCACTAGGATAAACTTTCTGGCCCCCTTGCTCCCCTCTCTCTTGGTAAAGCAATCCTTGGCTCCCAGCTCTTCACAATCCATGGCTCCCAGCTCTTCACAATCCATGGCTCCCAGCTCTTCACAATCCATGGCTCCCAGCTCATCACAATCCTTGGCTCCCAACTCTTCTCAATCCATGGCTCCCAGCTCTTCTCAATCCATGGCTCCCAGCTCTTCTCAATCCATGGCTCCCAGCTCTTCAACTCTAAAGCCTTTGCGTGTACTCTGGCAGGACCGATGAGATCAGGTCCTTGGTCCACCGCATCTTGAGCTCAGACTTGACGTTCTCAGCCAGTGGCTGTTAATATGGGCAACAATTTTGGTTCTATTTATTTACTGAGCTTATGAAGCGGTTTCAAATAGAAACATGCGATAAATTCAGCCTAGAAGACTGTGTGCAGGGTAAATACCCATAGGCAGCGATGACTTGTGAACATCACTTGTGAACTGACTGTGAACATCACTGACTTGGGAACATCAGCCTTGAGGTGAAGTTGTGGTTCGCAAAACAATGTTTGTTCAACATTAACTCTGAATGTAGATGTATGAAAGTAAACTTCCAAAAATATAATTTTCAAAAAGTTATTCAGCAACGAGATACCGAAGCTTAATTGGGCTGAAAGAAAGAGACAGGCTTGCACAAGACCTTGTTTAATTGTCAGCTGAAGCTTACAGATGGGTCCGAGAAAATGTGCTCGCTATTTTTCATTCAATAATATCAAAACAAAAGATCCGCACACGCGCGCAAACTGCCGGTGCGAGCTACTAACTCACGGATAATGTCATCTTCACACTGCATTTCTGTATGAGATTAGTGAGTTTAAGTCTTCTGGTTTCGAAATTACTTAATTACAAAGAGTCTGTACATTTTTTTGAGGGAACTCTCTGTCCAAGTAAAAGTATAAGCTCGTACATACGGGATGTCTATTATCTCCACAGATTAATTGCTGCTTGTTTTGTCTGTTATTTGTGTTATCAATTGCCATATGCATTTTATCACGCACTTAGCTCGTTTACCTTCGATTTCAGTTCATAATTATTGACGGCATCACATTACTATAGTCCCAGACGCCGCTTCTCACACCAACACAAAACCAAAGACAAAACCTTGGTTCGGAAGCTGCCACCGCGCCTGCATTTACATAATTATCTCCGCTCGGAAGCTCTGCTACACCAATGGAAGATACATATTTTCACATGAAATTAAGTGGTGTATAGGGTCACAATTATACACAGTTATATTACGATTTATATCATATATGTATTATGTCACAATTATACTTCCGAATGGTTATATGATAAACGAAGGCGCGAGGAAAAGCTGGGCTGGCAGCACTGGAGTATTTTGTAAGTATGACACCAAACTCAGAAAGAACATTTCGCTGACGTAGTTCTAACATTAAATAAACCTGAAGTATTCAGACAAGCAAACAATAATATTACTTCATAACCAAATTGTGAAAAATTTAACTGAAATAGTACTCACGTTTCTTTTGTTTCATCATTAAGGCAATGTAAGTGCTAGAATAAAAGTTTATGAGCACTATAAAAGCAAAATTTTGAAATCAATATTAATACATCTACCTAGTTTTTTCCCTTATACGTTTTATTTAGTTTTTACGAGAACGTATTTTTTTACTACATATATCGATTTTTAATTCCGAGTAATTCTTTTGAAGCTCAAGTGTTTTTTCTTATTTGTAGCCTACCTTTCAACTGTAGATTTATAGTTCCGTCAGGTATGTAAAAAATCACACGATATTTTTAGATAATATTTGGCTAAAGGTGTTAATCCCTTCTCGTTAAACTATAGGCGAATAAATTGAGAATCACAGGTCTCAACGTGACGTCCACACTTATTTTTAAGTCGTCTCACTCACTAAGCCCGAGTGGTTCCATGCTATGTCTGTGACTGATTTCGGAATAAACGATTTTTGTTTGTGTCGTTGCTTAATTGTTTCTTTATTTTTTTCTTCCCTATGAACGTACGGAAATGAGCGTCAAGTGCAGAATGTTTTGCTGCATTCGCTTGTATTGAAAGTGTAATGTGGAGAGATCTTGGTCTGCATCGCATCCGATTTCCAAGTTAAGCTACAAAATTTATAACTGTTGTTGCATTCCATTTGTAAATGAAAGATTTAACACATCAATCACAAATTAATGGAAAGTGAGAAACGCGTATCTAACCTTACAAACGAAAATGATTTATGAATAAATTGCTTGGAGTGTAGGCATGTACGCTAAAAATTATGTCGGAGGTGTGAAAATACGTGGAGGAACATCTTGATGTTAATAATCGTACTTATACTGATTTTTAGAATACAGATAGAAAGAGTTGGCAAGACACTCAGAAATGACTTACGTAAAATATGAGCGATGACTCAAAAAACATAAACTTAATTTTAATGTACCTTTATTGGCTACACGGTTACTCGATTTTCACCAAAACTTTCGACCCAATCGAAAAAATTTCAGGAGCCCCACTGAAAATCGTTCAAATAACGAATTAAAATCGACCCAAACACCAAATTGCAACTCACTCAAATAACGAATTAAAATCAACCCAAACACCAAATTGCAACTCACTCAAATAACGAATTAAAATCGACCCAAACACCAAATTGCAACTGACTCAAATTGGTGATTGAAACGCACCCGAACCCTGAGTTCAAAGCAGCATTGAAATTGGCCCGTAAAGCTGGAAAATTCACGTGATTTTACGACTCCCCATTCGAAGCCTGCACGATTATTCGATTGGAAATGGCGGTCATGAGTTGCGTACGATTGATGAGTTCGAGCGAACGCTTCGCGTCTTTGCGCAACGTGGCCACGATCTTTGCTCTGGACGTCATTAGGTTCTGAACTAACACCTCGTCTCCTAAAAATGACAACTGGAGATAACAACACCTTCTCGGCTCAAGAGTGATCATCGGAACACCTCGCCCAGAAAAACGCCCATCTCATTCGCACGGTGTGAGAAAATGATGATCTCTTTTGTTTGCAGTAGGCAGCAGCGAGCTGTGAAGAAAATGCCTCCGTAAGTGCGAATGAGCCGGAATTTTCGCTTGAAAATAAGGGAAGAAATATTGCCCACGGAGATTCTGAGAAATGCTCTGCTGTCATCTTCCCCACGTCTGCTCCGAGGGTGCAAGTGAAGTGTGTTGACTGCGTCAGCAGCTGTAGAGCATTTTATGCAGCGCCTGCAATGATGCATCCCTGAAAGATTCAAAATATGGCCAAACTATTTTATTGAAAATATTGATATAGGAATGAAGCATTTTCGTGTTGGGACATAAGAAAATTCTGACTCGGAATTCTTCACAACAGTGCAAGCATTTTCTTCACAGCTCGCTGCTGCCTACAACAGCGTCGTCGTCAATCTCGGAGAGTCAAAGATTGTAGCACAGGCACTTCAATTCCCCACGATGCGCATGGAGCTTTGGCTGTCTCCTTAGCACTCAGTCTTAGATAATTGAAGCCAATTACTCACGAAGCCTCATCGTTAGTCAACAACAATCAAGCATGAATTATCAACACAACTGAAGCTCTAACAACCAAGTAACAGCATCACTTCCAAAAATCATGCACGAAGTATCAATTCCCATCCCTACAAATCAAGCACAAGTCCTTCCTCCAAGTCGATAACCAACAATCATCACAGAAGCTCCGACTACAGGCAATGGCGCCCAGCACCAAGACACCGAGAACCTTGCTCATGTTACATCTTGAATTTCGTGGTTAGGTTTCAAGCATCCACATTCAAGGATACTTACAGTTGATTCATCTCATTAATCAAACTTATATTTCAAGTATCAGAACCTAGAAATGCCTCCACTTATTGTACCTCGATAACAAATTTCAGCTTTCAAGCAATAGTACCTAGAGATCCCAACTCTTGTTACATCTCGACAATAACTTGACGTTTCAAGCACTAGTACCTAGAGATCCGAACACTTGCTACATCTCGACAATAACTTGACGTTTCAAGTAATAGTATCTATAGATCCGAATATTTGTTACACCTCGGCAATAACTTGACGTTTCAAGTAATGGTATCTATAGATCCGAACACTTGTTACATCTCGGCAAGCGAGGGTGTTGTTTCAAGCAACAACACCCAGAGATCTCTTCACTTGTTACATGCATCTCGATGAGCATAATTCGACGTATACCATACGGCCCTCAGAAGCACGATGTAGACCACCGTAACGGCCACGGCTGATCCTTTAATGACTGGTTCTGGTAATCGGCCGATTGCCTCAGGGTGTTGGAGCCCAAATGGTTTGAGGAACCTATCCTTTAGACGTTAAAGTGAGGGTTAGTAATCTCGTGCTAAAGATCAATAGTTGAAAATTCAATATATTGTTCGCCTTTCAGTTCAACAGAATTCTTAGGACGATCGCTAATTTTAATTATGTTGTGGGGTGTGCGGGAGGTAAACGGTAAATTGGAACCGATAGAACTACAAATTAGAACCTTATGTGCGTGGGGGAATAAAACATTCTGTACATGAACACTGTAATGAAATTTATTGAATTATAGATTTACAATAAATTCATTCTATTCACTCAATGTGTGAGAGCCCTCAGCATCAATGATTTGCTGGATGCGCTCCCCAAAGGAGCGACAGGCGTGCACTGCGCGGTCCCGCTTAAGTGAAAAACTCCTCGCTTGATGGCCGACTTCAGGGGCTGAACGGTGTTGAGAGGTTGATCATAAGACAGCTTCTCAACTTCGACCCCCAGCCCAAAATCCCAAAGATTCATTGAACTAGACTTCCAAACATCGCTCGATCCAAAAAATGGCAATTTTTGCGCTAATGAGCGTTGAATCTTGAACGAACCTATCTTGTTCTGGTTTCGTAGCTCTTCTTAACTAATTAGTGAATTATCCGAAGAAAATATTCATCACCGTGGTTGATGCATTCACACGGTTCCTGTCAATTACGCAGACCGTGTGAATTCACCGCCGACCTTCTCGGGATAATTCGTTGAGTTAATCCTGGGTAATGCGACTGTCTTCTGAATCTTCGCAGACTCAACAGTGTTGATTTTCAATCCTTGTACGATAAAGTGAGAGGTCCTGATTTTACCATTGCTTTTAACACCTGCAAACACAGTGATGGAGACCGGATTTTGACTCTCCATGATGGGTAGGACTTTTGATGGATACAAAGCAACTTTTCTCGAGTGTCTGCGATTTGCGAGACCTGAACACCGACGAATTTCTTCTCATCCACAAAGAATAACACAACTCGCTCATGTCTCTTCAACTGGTTTAATAGCATTGAGATTTTTTTCCTTTGTAAGGGACTTTGAAGATGTAGTTAGAGGGTTTAAACGTCTCGCACAGTAGGACTTCATTTGGGCCATGTCTGATAACTTCTTTAGTCACGAGAACTATTTGAAAAAAAAGGAAATTAATACTTAAATTTTTCCCAATTTTCCGTCTACACCTGGTGTATGTATTTATCTAGCATATAATCACAACAAAACTTTAAGAAATGAAAAATATTAAACAATGTAGTGTTCCACACAACCCGTACAAGGGAGAAATTTTTCAAATCTTCATCTTTTCTATTGGTGAGGTGGGAGCTCATGATGATAGATGATGACAGGTAATTTTAAAATTTAAAATAATTTCCTCAAAGAATACATCAAACATGCAATGAATGCACAATTCTCGATTCGATCCAAAAATGGGAAGTGGGATACACTCACTTGTTAAACAAAAAAAAACGTTAGACTTGAAATTGGGAGTCGCAAGTGAAAGCGACGCAGACCAACTCTCTCTCGCCCGCAAAAGCAACAAAATTTACGAGGAATAAAAGCAAAACGGCAATAAAAGTGTTAGAAATCTAAAGTTCAAAAATTTTCCAGCAAATTATAAGCGTTTCAATTTTATTTAGCGAAGTATTAAAAGTTCAAATGTTTTGTTTTGGGTTAATTTTTCGTGTACAAAAACCTGTGAAAGAGTTAGGGCTTCTTGATGTAAACATTGAACTAAGTCCGTCCATGGGCAGTTGCCGAGCCGACAGCTTCCAGATTGCATGGATGGAAATTAGAGGCTCTTCTGCATATCGACCGAAGCGATTGAGCGGAATATCTAAGCATTCGGTAGCTCCTCACACGCTCTGTGCCTTAATAAATTCGTGGTTATCGAAGCTACCCACGGACAAACTCCGCTGGATGTGTGGAAGAATTTTGGAGAGGATGCTGTGGTGCTCATAGATGGTTTGAACGAAATATGAACTCAACACTGCGGGGCATTCCAAGTCTTACGGTATTGCGAGATGGGTTTGGCAAATAAAAAACGGAGATACTATCGCTTATAAAATTATCCCCCGCTAAAACAAGTTACCTCGTTTTTACCAGGCTTGTATTATTTTTCTGCTTTAGTCAAGCAAGCTCGTGGAATTTTGGTCAGAAAAATATAAATACGAAAAGATGAGGAAAAGATCAATACTCGTCCATCCTTGACCTCTCACGGTATAAACCAGCCATTTGCTAGTGTACTCATAGATCTAAGAGCAGCAAAGCCGGCTGAAAATTACATGCTTCAACAGAAAACCTGTCGAGCAAGGGGTTAAAGCAATTCTTAATAATTTAATGCGCCTACTAAAATCGTTCGACCTTCGGCCTGTTCGGTCGTAGCAAATGGTAAGCACTGCACCCACAGCAAAACAATTCATGTTCAATTATTCATCCGTGTTTGCTGCGAGACAAACGCAGTAAAACTTGATTACAAACACAAAAAAGGGGCACCACGTGTAAAATTTGCTGCAATACGACTTCGTCCCCCATTCCTTTCAGTACGTGGTGCAGTTCACAGGCCTATGCCTCATGCATTTAACAAAAGATTATTTCACCTGTTCCAGAAATTGAGGTAGTATTATGAAGCAGTAGTTTGTAGTGCCTAAGCTTCTCCCTCTCTTAGGTCCAAGAATATCTTCATGAAGCAGGGCGACGTCACCTGCAGCCTCGTAAGTCACGTCTAAATGGTGCAGCAGGGCCGGCGCTCAGGCAGGTGCTCCAGTCGCCCAGCTGAGAGAACGACGCTCCAACTCCTGCAAGAACCCTGCTGAAGCGAGCGTGTAAAGTTTGACTGCACGAACAAAAGTTAATGTTGGAAGGAAAAAAGAAAAATTTAAGGGCAAAATAACGACTGATGAAATTTGGTGTGCAGGTGAGGAATCGTGCTCTGGGTCGCATTGTCTGGCACATGTGTGGATGTTGTGATAATGTACCAACGTAAACGTCGAGGATCGTAAGTAATGGCTGCAGAAATCTGTTTACTCATTAGCTGCCGCTTTATTTACGACCTGTATAATACATCACCGGGCCAAAAAATTTGTCACACCCTGATAAAGTGTAGATATAATTTAAATTTTTTTACACGTTTCCTGACAACAAATTTGAAGAAAAATAATATCGTAACAATAGTCGCGTTCAGTGTCACCATTAGTCAGTACTCTACCCCCTATCTCAGAGGCAACACGCATGAATGATTCCTCCGGGAAAAGCCTACAAAACATGCCTCTGTCTTTGACAAAGGACAGGTTATAGGTTTGCAGGGGGAAGTCCACCGGAGAAGTGTCTCAAATGAGGACCGTAGGACTTCAGGCTGTGCAAAGACTAATTGCTAAGTGGAAGAAAGACGGTGAAAAAATATCAATGCAAAAGGAGGTCCAATAAACTATTAGGCTTGGTTGTTTTCGCTGCACGCACATTTTGTTCCTTTGGCCAGGTAGTGTGTGAGCTGAGAAGGCAACATACATACAAGAAGACGCTCGTTAAGAGCACTGCTTCTTAACTTATTGTATTTTAGAGTCTGTACACCTGAACGCCAAGTTTCATAATCAATAGTCCTAATTTCTAAAATAAAAGTACTTTAAATAAACCTTAATTACCCCCATCCAGTAAAATTTCGAATGCAACGTTAAAGTGAATTTACAACACCATTAACAGTTCTCTTTATGTAAAATACTTTATTAATTAGTATGCTGGCAGCCCCACGTTCATTAAAATAATGCTAAATATACTGTTGTATATTCAAAACCAAAACGTGATTCTAAAATTTTATTTCCTGTTCCGCAAACCGATGATCTGAAAATGTTAATTTCAAGCATCGCATTGCGTCTCTAGATCATTCCTTCGTGAGACCAAAATCTAACAGTTAACTTGATACCGTGATGTCCTGGGAGTGCGAGTTAATTATGCCTCAATTTTGTGAGTTAGTGTTAAGTGCGCTGACCTTCCAAAGTTTTACGATACTTTTAAGTTTATTGTTCCCACGGTTGCTTCTCTGATTATCAGAGAAGCTCGAAAAGACTCTGGCTCCAGACCTATGAAGAAGTCATCAAGAATTCTATGGCGTCAAGCCTCATGCTAAACTCGATGATCATTAACCTACCAAGAACTTGACGTTTCTGCTGTAATCGAGCAAGATATCTCTTTCTTTCCTGCAGTGAGGTGATAATTAATTCCATATCTGATTTCCGGCCCCTCTTTTTTTTAATATTTAATGTCCATTCCCTCCAGAGAATGTACATTTAATGTACATTCTCTGTATGTGCATTTTATCCACGTATCCCATCGCTGTGACGGGATTCCCAAGGCAAAGAGCGTTAATTTCTCTAACTTGGATAGATTATTCATCCATAATGATGTGCGGTTTTTGATATATTCCTCTAGCGTGGCCAAGGTTGAAGCTTTTTCAAACCATACTGTTAATAATTCTTACAACAGTTAAAGAATCTTCAGAAGCTATCATTTCGAAATCCGCAAGAAAATGTGAAGCTCAAATCAAGTGGAGGTATTTAAAGTGCATTGGCCTGATATAGCTTTGTTCGCTTATTAGTAATTGAAATCGCAGTCTTTGAAATAAATTTCCACGTATTGTTCTTAACAGTATAGTACCGTATGTTATTCCTCCCTTCCCCTCAGGGATGTCCAGCCCTGATTCAACCCGTATTAGTAGGTTGGAACAGGGCTAACACAGCCTCATGGGATTCATTAAACCATGTTCCCCATGCTCTCCTCTGATGCAAAACAAATCTCCCCTCCCATTCCGTCTCTTCTTCTCAGCCCATGGTCCACAAAAAAAAGCTGTCTTCGAAGAAATTACAACTGTAAGTACGACATTGCTGTCCACCAAGGTCCGAAACCTGAAAAAAAACTCACCGGACAGTGTATGGGAGTATGGATCTGATCCAGACACTGGAGCTTGGGAATGAGAACAGGAGTCGAGTACAATTTTATCTCTGAACGCTTTCGCGACCCTCATTAGCTAATCTTCCGCTACTGATGCTGACTGGATCTAGCGGTGCCGGACAAGCCGTACGAGGGGGATTTTGCTAAGAAATCTTGAGTTCAGCAATAAATCTCCCAGTGAAAAAAGCTTATAAAACAGCCACAACTTTGCAGATAATGTCAACTTGCTTGTAGCTCAGAGATGCGCTAGGTCTCAAGCGGGAGGAAAGGATTTTTCCTGATCTCAAGATATCAAAAGCGCTCGTGCTTGATAATTTTATATATTAACAATATTATGTATCTATGATACCGTGCAACTTTCATTTAAACAGTTCGATTTTAGTGGAAATGTGATAGAATGATATATTAGTGGATATATTTCTCATGCTCGTGCACATGAGTAATTACAACATAAGTTATAAGTACAATGTAAGTTGTTTTGTCACCTCGTCCATCACGCTATTAGATGCGTATCGATGTTACGCACTGCCTCTCTCTTGTTTTTCGAAATCCCAAGAATTCAATCATACAAAATTATTGATGTACGCTGATTCGTACAGCCAAGGCTGCCTGCTAGTGAGAATACCTTTGAGCTCCATCTGTTTTGATGAACTCTGGCTAATGCTGAGGTCACGAAAATTTGACTCAAGATCATTCTTGGATAAAAGCAAGGAATTAAGTAACGCTAGCAGACTGTTTAAACTACCTCTGTTCAAAAAGAAAGATTCCACCAATTTGAGCATTTTATGACCCTAAATTACAGGCTCTGGTAAGACACCGCTAAGGAGATCATTCAAGTGTCACCAGAGAAACTGCCCGCCGAATGAGACATTAAAATTTTTATTCGAGAAAAACTGCTTAATTTTACCGGTCTGGTGTTAAGCGAATGACTGTCCACGCGTCAGTCATTTAAAGCGAGCATTTTACTTCAAAATGAACTGCTAGCTTTTGTTTCACAGGTGATAATATTTTCGAATGTAGTTCGACAAAATTCAAATCGTTTAGCTTTGATTGTTTGGTATTCCAATGATGTTGTTTCAACCTGGATAGCTTTATTTACCTACTAACGAATCATTTTATTGCCAAATATACACAATTCCCAAAAGATCATTTATCAGTAGCTAACTACGATGTTATCAAAGAGCATTACTACGTGCGGTTCCTCACACAGCAAAATACTGATGAAACAGGCAATTCCGACAGCATGTGAGAGTTAAATTTGTTTTGGGTGACCCAAACCTGAAAGTTTGCAGCTGATTGGCACTTGGAATTCCTGAAGGAGCATAATTGCACCGCTGCGATATCGCGCGACACTGATTAGACCGAAAGTAGGGCACCTGGTCAGGCCAAAAATTAGACCAGTTGCTCGTTGGGGCTGGGAACAGGTCGCACCCGCCCGACCAGGTGAGCTGAGGATGTCTGGTGCAGGTGCCTCTGGGGCCGCGGTGTATTCCATCAGGTGCGCCAGACATTCATTCATGAAAAATCCTAAAATGATAAGATCATTTTGACCGTAAGGTCCATTGATGAATAACTAAAGATTATAAAATATCATATGCAATAAGTTCGCTGAGAGAAAATGTCGACGTAACAGCGTATTTGTATGAGTGGCGTCTATTGATGAAGAAGTTCGATTTAAAAAACTTTGTCGATTTGCAGTCCAGTGATGAAAAAGATAAAGAAAATGGAACATTAATCATTGCGTCGGTTGTTTCAACGAAATTTAGTGCATTGTTTTAAAATAGACATAATATAAAAGTTCTGAATTTGTTTACTTCAAATTTAACTAATACGTAGATATAGAGTCAGACCAGAACTCAATATTGTCGACAAGTGTCCGTCCGGAAATTTCGAATATTCTTCACTTTTTGCTGAAAAGTTCACGATTCATTACGTCCGAAGAATGAGTTTCTTTCAAATAGAGATACAGCACAAACAGGGTATAGGGAATTGGGCTTCAATTATAATACTATTTTATGGTTCTTATAGGGATTACGACATACGTAACGCGAAAATTTGAATAGAATACAAGGTATATTTAAAAAGCATTATTCTACAATTATTTTTCGTGAACAACAATTTGCAGCTACAGAGGGAATTTGGGTACGCATGTGAAGGCAATGCCGATCTCTTGCTTGAATTTTCTCCCACGAGCAGCAGCTTTCAGTTGCCGGTAGACTGTCAATAGAGAGGAGATATGGCGAGCGAAATATTCAGTTAATAAAACATCAACAAGACAAGTACTTGCTTGAATTACTCAGCCTGTTGATTTTTAATTCAGCTAGCGTTTCGCGATAAGGTACAAAGGTAAATTTAAAAAAAAATCATGCAGTGAAATTCGAGTTCATGGAAATGAAAGAAGTGTTTCCCTTTGTTGACCTAGTAATTAAAAAACGCTGCATTTCCTAGAGGATGACTCAGCAGTGCAGGAGCTCGACACCCCTCAAACAAGCACATGCTACGCTGTGTGTATCAAAGTGGTCTTGAATTTCTGAGTAGTTCTTTATGTTATGACGACATGATCTCGGAAGCGAGATAGCTGAGAAGCCTCTTCTACCGAAAATGAACCTTTACCTTTCGTATAGCGTGCATTCACTATCTACATTGAAAATTTTCTAAATTCGTACGAGGGTTCCTGTACATATCGAGCTCCCGTACCTTCTAGACCTTCGCTGACACTCACCGAACGCAGTAGCAACGTAATCGCAACGTGCGACATGCGATGCTTCGAAACTAGGTAAAAATAGCGGTAGGGTCTTTGTGCCAAGTTCTTGGGTATATGTACGTAAAATCCATGACGCATTATTTCAATGCCTTATTTAAATATATATATTTACAGAGCTAAGATTCTGGCCTCTGATATTCTCTTACCCTGTGTCCGGACATTCAAAACCATCGTAAGTTGTTGGACTTGAGTGAAAAATTAACGTTTAGCGTACGTTGGTCGTAACTTTGGAATAATGGAAAACATTTTAGTGAGAATTGTAGCAGAGAGGTATAATAGTAACACTTTGAAGGACAGTCGATCACAGCGCCGAGATTTATGTGTATCGTAGCAGCGAGTCACGTGATGGTGGAGACGAAGAGACGTCGACCGAATTTCTTTAATGACGAAATTATGGGTTTAGTTAACTACAGTCGTCGGAAAGAAGAGGCATATTATTTTGTGAAAACTAGATTCCACTATAGTCACTGAGATGATATTTCTTCAATACATTATATACAACAAAAATATGATACGGATATCGAATTTGAAGCTAAATCGACTATGCGTGTCTCTTGGAAAAGAGAAAGAAAAATGTTCTACAAAATATCTTTGGAAACAATTTTGAAATGGTTTTGATATTCGCCAAGAGATTTTGGCAGGCATTTGTAATTTTTATGCATTTTCTTAAAATATTGTCAACCTTTTAAGACAATACTTTTCATTAATGAAAAATAAAATGAAACTTGAGACTAAGATAGTTGAAATTGAACATTTAGTTCATGCATGAACCATTATCATCGAGAGAGATATTTGGATAGCCATTTCCATTGGATGCCATATAAGCAACCTATGAGATTTGACAACTTCTTCTAAATCATGCAACTTGATTGTCTCTGTAGGAGAAGGAAAAAATGTGTAACAATTGATGACTTGAAAAATAAATATTGTGTACCTCTGCACTAAATTTATATCATTTTAATACAAAAATGAGAAAATCAAATACAATTTTTTCCGTGAAATTGGTATAAATTATAAGTTTTCATAAGATTTATGAATAAAAAAATCATAACAGCAAAATAAATTGTAGCCATCGCAATTAAACTTCACAACTATCATACACGTTCATCAGAAATTTCTGTAGAAAGCGCAATAATCACGTGAAGCTCCGAGGCAGCAGCTGATGTGTTTATGCACTTGCGCTCAACGCAACTCCACTAACGGGAGTTTGAGGTGTGGCAAAGTTACGTACAAATTCTGAACTTATCTCGTTGGATTATAGCCCCCAAGGCAGCTACGCGAGCTGAGCTGGACTTGAGCTACCAGCTCATTGCTGCGACCGCGTGAGTAATTTTGATTATCCGGCCCCAGATTAAACATTCAGCACAAGGACCATGTTGATTCGAGTCATTTGATCAGACTGCCTCATAAGGTTGTTTGACCGAAAAGGTTATTTAGGTAGAAACTTTAAGTTATGATTCTTTTTTAGCTGTTAGAAGAGCTCTTCTTGTAGCCATTGTCTCAACGGAGACTGAACTTGAATTGAGCAGCGACTCACGGAGATCTTGTAGCGACTCTTGTAGCGACTCTTGTAGTGACTCTTGTAGCGACTCTTGTAGCGACTCTGGCAGCAACTCTTGCAGCAACTCTTGTAGCGACTCTTGTAGCGACTCTTGTAGCGACTCTTGCAGCGACTCTTGGAGCCATTGTCTCAACGCTGACGGAACTTGAATGGCGCAGCGACTCACGAGATCCATTTCAGCGCCGCGCTGGCGGTCATCAGGAGGAATCGGCCGCATTGCTGCCATAGTCTGCACATACTAGACGACATTACGGCCTCTTTAGGCCTCAATTAAAGCATTCATTTTGTGGTGTGACTAAAGGCTCACTTCCTCAACACAAATTCCAATGATGGATTGAGCAACTTACGAGCTGAAGCTATTTTTGTTAGAATGTTGTACATCATTTCAACGGATTGGACAGCTCTAAATTTTTTGGCCCAGTGCAAAAATAAATTTCAGTCGCCAGTTGGCGCGCAAAATCGGGTAGTTTTTTCATCTTTACGAAATAAAGATCAATTTAATTGCTTTTTGAGTTATATATATGTGATATATGAGTACTACATCATGATTAGGGTTAAAGAATTCCATTCCATTTGTTTTTAGCTAACTTTTGTTTAAGATGAAGTGGAACTCCTTCCCTTACTGTTTCGTAAGTGCAGCAATGGCCCTGGAGCCCACGCATCACCCAGTACCAAAGGGTGAAAAAAATAAAAACCATGCCTATAGAAATAACTACACTAATGATATTTCTAAAAACTTCCGGGGTGAACACTACCATTAAGCACTTGAAACCTAAATCGTCTCATTGCCAAATTACGGCGGTGGAAAGTGCGACCGTGGAAAGGCTCCTAAAAGTTTGTAAGCGTATCTTGAAATTGTGAGCAAATGATAAATCTCAGAATCGTTGAACTACTGTTTTACGCTTGCACGTCCATCAAAATAACATGTTTGAATTATTTCATATGTACATAGGCAGTATTTTCATAAATTCTGCAATTCACTCTCAGAGTTATTGAAAAAAAAAAAGATGTAAAAATTGATTTTTACATTGTTGCTGCTCGTCATCACTTGAACGTCTTCATTAGGCTCTGCAACAACACAAATGCACCAGCTCCCAGGGAGCAGGGCGAGCTTCCAGCCAGTAGGGAACAAACTACAGAATGCCTCGTCCCAGTCATCACGATAATAACATAATTAGGGTTAAATTATACTCATTCCATGATTGATGACCAAGCCAAAGCCACGAGAAATCGAGAAAGTACAAGTTAATAATAACAAATATTACTCCATAGGCTGTAAATATCGGCGTTGGTAGTGCTGAATGTTAAGCAACAGTAATATTGTGATGAAATCTGCACGTTGTCCTTGAAGTACCTGTGTTACTTAAAGATAAATATAACCATCATTGAGCAATTTAGATGAAATGTTGGCAGCCGATTTATGTAGAGCCACACTTGCCTGACGCTAATTTACCCTGGGGATAAAAGATCGACAGTGTAGTCCAGGAATGTACTTTGTTATTAAACTTCTCTTCTGCTCCTGAAGCGAATACATCGCAAATCGCTCCTCCCATTTATTGAGCTGTCAGCCACGCGGTGCGAGTTCCAAGTCTCGCATTCTTACTGAGTCGCGAGAGTAGAAAATAAAATGCGTGGTTATTCATCAAACCATAAATTTAATCGATTTAAAACTGGAGAAGAAAAGAGTGGTAAAGTTTTAGAAACACTGAGAGCTCTTTCCAAAGAATGATGCACCCCTCATTTTACTCCAATATTGTATCGTCATCAGGTCTCTTTTCCATGTCTTCAAAATTGAGCTTCCAATGTTCAAGTGTTCTTCAGTCAAGGCTTCAAAGCTATGAAAAACTGCATCTATGTTACAGGATAAGTCAAGCAATCTTAAAATAATACTGAAGGTCACACAAATGTACTTGAAATCGTCAGCACCTGAGTCCATATGAGCCTGAAATTCTACAAAAGAATTTAAAATACGAATAGAATAACTAGAAATATTTCACAATGCAAATCCTATCATGTCGAAAGTGCTGGAGCCAAAACCGACCAGCCACTTAAGTTTGGTAGGGAGCAAGCAATCGTACGCGTTTTTATTCAAGCTGCGGGAGTGCTAATTGAGCTCCTGCAGATCTCTTCTCGATTGTGTCTGCCTGTGTAATAGTGAATGTGGATGTGAGCATGTATAAGCTAAATCAGTCGCCCCATTGTTATAGAAGTGCAAAAAAGCAAGGGCAAAATAGGTTAATTTTTCTCTTTCCCCTATGACTGAGAAAGAATTATAGTCGTTCAACCCATAGAAATCTAAATCGGTTCAAGCAAACAGCTGCTCTATGCACAATCGTCCCCAGCATAGAGCGGTATCAACATCAGCAACATCAAACAGTAAGCCCCGTTATTGTGATTTACTAACTTGAGGCTCTTAAATTGGTCTTGAAAATAGCGTCTTAGTGCCATGCGACACGTATGCATTTCCGGCCAGTTGTGCTTCACTACTCATGTGGTCATTTGCAGGCGTTATTTAATGAGAAATTATGCTGTTTTAAAAGTTCTATTCCGTGAATCCTTGTGCAGAGGCCACATACAATAAATAAGGGCCGGCCAGATTTGTGTGACCGCTTCTTGCTCGGTGCTACTGCTGCACATCGCACAAAATGCAGTCGGTGAAATTTTGTAGCTTACAGCCCACACTTGATACAAATGTTGCTTGAATTTACGTGTTTGCTTGCGATCGAGCGATGCTGAACTTCCAAGGCTCGGCACTGTAGTCAGGCGCTNTGTCGGATTTTAGAATTTCATCAATAGCTTTACTATTGAAGAAATTCGACGAGGAAAATATTAGAGGAAAAGGGAATTATATTGTACGGAAAGTATGACATAGAGCTAGCCAGCCATGTTTAAATTTCATGCAATGTTGGCCAGATGCCAAAGGATGGTGTACATTCAAAAGTCAAGTTGTACCGCCATGCCTGAATTATTTGGAAGGCCGAAGTGTAATTCTTACCTCTCAGAGGAGATAAACTGGGAAATAGAGTTAGGTTTGGTTTGTCTGTCTTATGCTGCGGGGACTGGCGTCCCCAGGGGGATACTGTTAGGTTACATCAGCTACAGATGAGCCATCGGGACTTCTATCGTTTGTGCCCGCTACGCTTCTTTCAATTTTCACACTTTCTTCACTATCTCGTCTTTGTTTTTTCTTGCTCTTTATTCTTACCTTGTTTCTCTGTACAGCAAGGAAATCCTGTGCTGTACTAGAACTCCTCTTGTGCACAGATTCCCCGTTCTCTTGAGTCCATGTTATATGGTTCCTTCTCTTCCCTCTTCCCAAATCCTATTTCAGGTGAATATTGGGCTTTGAACCACTACCATAATATTAATAGCGACAATAACAGCAATTCTTACCACGTCCTTCTTTTCGCGAATTTCCGATACATTTAAACGTGAGCATGACTGTAAAAATAATCTGATTCTCCTATGATCAGCAGCCCAATTGAGAATCACCGAAGTGAAAGAACAAGGCTAATTCGAACGAGTCCGACATGCCTCTAGGAGAGATAACGGTTCGATCGACAAGCTACAAGTTCTTTCGTTATCGGATTTGGTGGTAGAGAAGTTCCCAGAGCAACGCATTGATCCAGCTCACTGCGATAACGACTGTGTTTCCATGACTCCGACAAGCTCAGCAGCTTGGCAAGCATATGGAAGTTCTGCAGTCACTCATTGTTCTTCTGAGATTAGATAACAAAAGTTTCTTAAGGCCCTCGCAAGCTTCAACATGCCACGGAGACTTATTTTCCGATACCTTGCTGTTGCTGTCCTCAGTTGTGATGCACAAGATATGTTTCGGAGAATCCAACAGAATATTCAAATAGTTTTGATTTTAGATCCTCCTTAGTATTCTGCGATTACTGCTACTACGTACGTTAAGAAGCCTGAATTTTTTTCATAGTCTTTGTAGGTTAAGCCTATCTATAGAAGGCACACGAGGTTCCCTATCCAAATATTTTCTGTACTGAATACGCTCAAAGAGATTTATTTTATTCAGGGTTTGATGAATCAAGTACGAATAACTATTCTCAAATTTTTAACAAATGACATAAAGGTATTCAGCGTTCCATTACATTGCAATGGAAATATTCTATAGATATAAATATATTTTTATTTCCCTTGCGCTTCCAGTTAGTGAAATAAAAGACTCGCATTGAGACACCAGGACTTCAAAAAATACGCTCGTGCCATGGATTACTATTGTGCTCCTACGTTTTGTGTAGGCCGGATGTTCTGAACTCTTGAAAATTAGGTGAACTGTAAACATTTGAGCCTTCATTGTGCACTTACGTTTTGTGCATGCCGGATTTTCTGAACTCTTGAAAATTAGATAAAGTATAAACGTTTTAGCCTTCACCGCACTTCGTACCTTATCTAAAACAGCTTCCTAAAACAGTATAGTTCTTCCGGCAGAATTTTCTAAGAATTGTTTTTGTCAAAAATTGTAAAAACTGATGCAGTGAAAACCGAACCTGAGCCCCTTCAGAGAGCGGGGTCTCAGTCGCAGCAGAGCTCCCGTTCCAAAATGTTGCTCAATTTAACAAATGGCAAAATAAATTTGCTCTTCAACTTAACGATACTGTGCATTAAAATAGGAAAAAATGCAATGAATGTAGGGTACATAGTCAAAAAGCTGAAGCTGTTCAGCAATTTAAACTTTAATATCGTTACTGCCGTAAAGATTTCGAAATACATAGCGGTGTGACCTAAAAAATGTTGCAATTTTTGAAAAAATGAATTATCGACCACGTTATAACAGTTTCACGGCCATATTCATGTGACCAATTAATCAAGTTTGCCTAGAACAATACCTTGTTACAGCGTTATGTGGAGAATGATACCTATTGCCAACAAGCTATGTTCTTGACACTGATGGAGAAGTCGATGCAGGAACGAGGTAGACGAAAGCATAAATTTGAGTCCTCATTGATTGACAAATATGCTCGTTCTAACTTTCTCGACAGAGCAAGTAAATTATGTATAATTTTGGCCAGGTATCGCCAAACGCGGGTATCGCCAGGCCTCATAGTTGATAATTTTGTGGCGGCGGAGAAAAAATTAGACTGGTTATATCCCTACACTCATGATTTTTTCGCATCACATGGGAGCCAAATTTTAAATTTCTTATGCCAAATAAGCGTAAGTTGGGAAAGCAGAAAAGGAAATGCTCTTCTCACACCAGGTCTGAATTTCTGTAAATGAATATGTCAGCTGTCAATGCTTTCCAAGTACGGGCAAAAGGCCTAAGCCGCCTCCAAATGACAAGTCATCCTTCAAAATCTCGAACCTTTTTTGACGGTACTTCCCAAAGGAAGTTAAATGCTTGAGTGGTCATTTCTCATGAGAATTGCATTTGCGAGTTTTCCAGAGCCATTAATGAGCCCACGACAGCTTGGTTTAAGAACGATGTCCTCAGGGAATTCACCCAAAGCCCTAGGAGGCCAACGCGTCTTGTTTTGCACCCTAACTAAGCTCCAAAAAATCCAAACAAGGTTCCGTTTTGCTCTACCGCCTCCTCGACATTCCTTCACTGTACAGAATGAGTGCACAAATATTCATTTTTTTTGGTCTCGTACACTCTCGAGTTTTGCTTGCATTTCACGAGTGTGACACAAAATATGCTGGCCACCTACACCGTAAACAAATATAATGGCTGTCGTACAAGAACTTCTCACACGCAGGCTTTGTACAATTGTCCAAAACTGAGCTCTAAATATTTTAATGTCAGATATTTTATCATGAGCTTCAGCGAGCCGCGAATGTTTTTCTGACGGTCACTGGATCAAATAAGTTCTTCCATGAATTTGACTATTCCTTTAACGTTCAAGAAGTGGCTGGTGTCGGCCACGTGTTTGATTGCTTGTTCGTAAAAGTGCCACAAAATGAATCACGGCCTCGTAAGGAATCCCGGAGCAGTTAAAACCTACAGAGTGCACTTTATTAACGAAAAGCGAAATTCTTCGCATCTCGTTTTAATTAGGTGCGGTTGTTACCAGTGTACTAACCAGACAGCGACTCTGAGAGAGCTCTTGAAGAATTGGGCCATCCAAGCTTCGCGCTACGTCAATAGTGTCCTTATATTTTCAAACCCGGTCGTTATTCAGCATTGGATGACAAAAAACAAATATTCTTCGTATTATTTGCACTAAATATGTCCGAATGGCAATTTGGCTTTCATGTAAAGTGTTTGTTATGAGCATTTCTTGAATTTCATGATCTTTTAGAAATCCCAGGTAGTGATTTAGAAATTCCATTTTCAAATTCCAGGATTAAATGACTTTTAGATGATTAAAGAGCGGACTCTGAGTAGTCAAAAAAACTTACCTGAACTTGGTTAAACGAATGATTGAATTTCAATCTCACAATTACGGTTGGTTTGTTACGCTTAATATCACTTGAGAATTATTTCAGAAAAACGTAAATACTGTATTCTCTCGCAAATCCTTTAATAAGTTTGCAATTCTATTCTAATGAATGAACTAGAGCATTTCGTGCATGAGAGACTCCTCATCAGTGGTGTGGTCCTTAGCACTTCGTTTATAATTTTTGTGTGTTGCATACACGACACTATTTGTGTTGTGTCCAATAAATTGTTGGACACGATTCGCCGGTGGCAACACGTTCTGGTCGAGCGATTTACGTTGAGCGAAGGTCACCGAATACTGAATCAGAACACCATCGTGCTCGATTGAAGTCTTTGGTATTTGATCAGTGAACTTTACTGGGCAAGGTACCGTCGAGCCTGACACGGCTTCCTAAAATACTCTAGTTCTTGTGCCTTATAGTTACCAGGGAATAAATTGTGCTTAACATGCAAGATAAATCCCGAACGACGTAGACGGATAAATAAACTGAAAGGTGGAAAGTCTATTTCAGGTCCGTGCGATTTACTAAAATCACACGTACATGGTTAATAGTTCATGTTCCAATGAAATTTTCATGTCAGTAATTGTTGCGCACAGGTAACAGAGAAAAAATTATTTCCTTGCCAATTAAGGCTTCAAACTAATTACAGAATTGAGTCGAACAGAACATCGAAATGAGAGTGCGTGCGGCCTATGAGAAATTCCTGGAAGGCCTTTGCGCTTTTTCTTCAGTTTTCCGTGATTGCAAACATGCGTGAATGTTATTTTTCTCGTGAATTTGAAGAAAGATGCAGCTCATATCGTGATTTCGAATGACATGTTTTAAAGTTCGGAGCAGTAATCATGAAATTTCAAGAAAACTCATTTCTGTAACTACAATGTTCGATGCTTTCTAAGTTCGCTCTCCCCTTACACTCGATAAAATCTTTATTATTGAACTGAGTACAAACGTAAGTTAAAATTAAAGTTTAGGTGTAAAGTCCCACCCGTTAGCGCCAAGAAACTCTGTAAATTTACCCATGAATAACTTTCAGTCAATTGAAGGCTTATATTGAATATAGGCCTAATTTTTCCTTGGTATTATTATAGATTCGTGTTTTTTCCGCCACAGAAGTATGATGAGTTTCCCACGTCACCAGGCAAGGGAATATTGACCGTCCGCTACTGCACTAACCGAACAAACTACTAATTAAAATTGCTGATTGAAACTTGTATATGCGCTGCATCGAATGTGTAGTACGTAGTTAAGTTTCAAATAGGCTTGCAAGACTATTTACCCATGTGTTCAGGATTCAAAAGTCGAAGCTGACATGGAAGGTTGAGAATACCCTTCTACATGGGCAGTTTTTATTAAATATTAACCCAAGCAAATATTTCTTACTTGTTCCAAATAAAGGTATTTATCATAGATTCCCGATTGAAAATGACTCCCGTGTAAAACAACTAAAGCTAGACACTCGATGGTTCCGACGCAAAGGTGAAATGGTACCAGGAATGATACTATCCTCGTTCTAATGTTAATGGGGACCGTCAATATATCAAATATTTTAAGCCGGGAGATGCTGGACACCAACCTCAGGTCCATGACTTCAAGCGGCGGGCACCACCGCAGTGTCTGCTGAAAGATGGAGTTTCCCCAGTAAAAAACATGCCTGACGAGGTAATTTAGGTATTAAGTGCTGTATTTTCATTTTGTTTTGATTCGATATTTTCCATAGGGCGTTGAAGGGTGATGAACGACCTATCGAGGGCAGCTCAAGGTGTAATGTATCAAATTATTAGCTAGAACTTCTTTCCTACGTCCATTGTGTGTACGGTATGAGTGCCGTTAAAGTTTTACTGAGTTTCAATATCAAAGAAAAAGTGAGCGGTTATTTTAGCCTATGGAGTGTCATAGTTACGGTAAGCTATTGTACAAAATAACTTGACTTTCATCAAGAATAGAATTAAAAGGTTGAATACCGAAACTTTCTACGAACTTTGTAGCTTAAAAGAGAGTTGTGCATCGTGTGCATCGGCTCATATTAGCCTCACATGCAAAATTACAAAATTGGAGGCTCAGAACATGCAGAACATTGCTTATGTAATCAATCTCATCTAACGATATGACTACATGCTGAGAATGTTTTTTTCTTCTCTTTTGAGCACGGCAGCGTACGTGGAACCAGAATCTAAAGCTGTCGCTGCTTGTAACTATGAACCCACCTTTTATTTGTTCAATAAGCCGGAAAATATTCAATCAAAGATGTGCATTTCCTAATTTCCCTGTATCAGGATATTGCTGAATAAAGAACATTTTTACGATGAAGTTTCGCATGTTAAGCGAGACCAAAGTATGATACTTGCATGAGGAGATGTTATAAGACGTAAGATCTCCCAATACAGGTGAAACATGTACTTTTAAATATTAATAATCAAAATCATGTGGTAAATTTTATATTTTCTTGATATATGCATTTTTATTCAAGAAAATATATAACTGATTCCTGTATTCCTAAATTTATTCGTGTTTTAAATAACGCAAACATTATAAAAATAATGAAATGACGAAATTCAAAATTTAATCAAGAAAACATCATACAAAACTCCGTAAATTTTTAAAACTAATTATAAGTTACAAACCAACTCTTCTTTAAAGGCTATAAATGTACAAACAAACAGGAATGGCTCTCATCTCACTATAATTACACTGTACATTGCTTATACTGTAGGGCGCGAGCCAATGGACTTTTCGAGTGGTACTGTAGGGAGAAAGGGACGTACGTTATCCAAACGAAGAACGAATCAAATGACACTCGTATATCTTAAAAATCTACGAAGCATGTGCAACAAACAGACAGATTGAGTCACTGCACGTTGACTGGTAAATTGCACTTTAATGACGGCTAAACTGTATCATAAATTGTAATTAGCAATCACTCGAAGAAATGCCCCGGCCCCACATACCTTAAAGATACGGCACAAAATAAATAAATAATTCAAAGATGTTTTACGGTCCTCAAGCAGTCCCTAGCGGCCGCGAGCAGGACTGCTGCTTGAGGTTCAAGAGCAGGACATTGTGAGATGTTCGAGCGTCGCTAAGTTTCAGCTACTCTTCCTGTTAGACTCGCTGTGAAATTTTCTTTACTCTTCTGAACTTATTTCTCTAATTGATTTGCATCTCAGGTAGAACCTTAAGTCTGCATGTGAATTGTGGCCTACACTCTAACATAATCTCTCCAAAAAGGAGCAGGGAAACGGAAGAAAATGTGAATATAGAAGTACGTGTCCTCTGATGCGTGAAGCAATTGGCATGCTTTTGCTAGACCATGCTCGGAAAAATTCTTGATAAAAACTCCATGAAGTCTGCTTGCTCTCAAACGCTGGTCTTTCTTGTGCCAACTGGTTTTTGCCTTGGGTCGTCTTGAAGGTCAGGACCGTTGGTTTTAGAAAACGTTCACGTAGGCCATCCATGTAGAACCATACGAAGACATCGCCAAGATTGATCCATCCGTAATTTCTGTAAAGTAATTTAGCGTTCAATGGTAATTATCGAATCGTTAATATTAGGGCACGAAAAATAATGGCAAGCTTGGCAGGTTAGCGCGGAGGTTCACTGATGAGTTTTTTCCCTTTTCTAATTAAAGAAACTTGAAAGATCCTTTATTTGTTAGTAACATTCAAGCGTCGGAAAAGTGAGTAAATTGAACGTCGTCTATTGTGCCTGCATTAAATTTGTTGCCTTGCGTGTGTGATGTAAATGGAATTTTTGAAAGATAATTTGATGCGCTTTTTTAGAGAGTAATGATGAGAACCTTTCATTCTCATAGCCCTAACTTTGGTGATCAATGAATACAGCGACATATTAATCCACTTCACCTGTTGAGTCTGCGTGGTAGTAATCAATTCGAGCAAGCAAAAATAAAAAACTTTGTTTCAGCACGCATACATTCATTCTTTCGAAGAAGGCCAATACGTGGAGTGATTGTTTAATTATTGCCGTTTCTCATACTTAACCAAGTTAATGCGTTTTCTACTGTACCTAAATCCCGGTAAACTTGTAGGAAATATCGCTTTGGCAGAGACATGGCTCGTGAAGGAGACTCTAAGGGTTAAGTCTCTGAACGCATTATGATATTGAAGTACGTAAAAAAATTGAAGTAAGTGCAAGGGAGTGTGCTCTATGTGTACTGAAGTCACACGTTACGCAATTTCCACAAGAATTTTTTGGCCTAAGTTCATGTCTCCCTAATAAGATGAATCATCATTATTTAAAAAACAATTTTCAACATACGAGTAAAATGTCCTACAAAATCAAAGCTTATAAGTTTTGATACCGTAGTCCAATATTTCAGCTAAATATGAGTTAGCTCATACTACTTTTTATATATATTTTATCAACTTCGACGTTTGTTGAGTCAGAAAAAACAGATGTGTTCACGTTATTCTTCCTAAGTTCAATGATACATTGGTCACATTTATGCGCTCAGACGTTTGTGCACGGTTCAGGAGATTTATCCATACTGTTAAGTTTAAGTGTTGATGAATCGGTACCGGTACTGGTAGCAATTATTGTACTACAGAAATCAACTGGGTTATTCCTTTATTGCTAATAATGAAGCAACTCTTCTGAAATATTTCTAGGCACACCATACTGATCAATGACTAAATGGGCTTCCTCAGTTGTCTTAAGTTAGAAAGTTATATGGTCGATTTCTGTGGCAGTGATTAAACAGTGAACTGAAAGATAAATGTACTGTTAATTACGAACGATGAATTGAGGAAATATCAGAGCGCAAACAGCTAATTTTCCGCCGGAATAGACGAAGGACTATACCAGGGGGAAAGAAAGTTACTCTCCTGTTTACTTCAGTTCTTTAGCGTAGCGATTAAATTATATTTGCGATAAGACTGTATAGAAGTTTGTATGAAGAACAATTTGTAATCTTATGCATATCTGCGATACGGCTGTATTCAACTCTTTACGAAAACCTATCAGCATTCTTATGAAAAGAGACAGTTATCTCCATTTGGTTGCTAAAGGGCTAAACTGAAGAGAACTGTAGAAGGAACCGTAGAACCATGCACAGTAAAAGACTTGGTGGAAGAAATGTTGTTAATTAGTCATTGGCATTCTACACGCACCGACGTTTGCGTAGACGTGGTCTCCGTACTCTACTGGTGAGAAGAGAGCTGTCACGTTAACCTCAGCTGTCACGTTAACCTTTCATAGATCGCGATTATTTTCCATGGGAAGGGATGAACGACCAAGCTGATTATTTCGCTAAATTTATAAGCGACGAGAAGGGAAATTGAAAAGCTAGCGAGTACGCTGGGCAAAAGTGAAAATCTTTCCGACTTGAAAACAGCTAATTCTCATTCCTGTCTGCGTGGAAAAGACGAAAATTCTGCTGGAAACTCTCATTTAGCTCTCTGTTCTCAACTATAACCCATTTAATCTTTAAAGATAATTTTGTGAAATTTTACGTTAGGGTTTGGTGTCGACGCACCCAAGCGCAGCAGCGCAAAGGGTGAGGGGCAACTGTAGTGAAGGACTTGCCGTAATTTTCCGGGCAATTTGGATGCAAGAAATTTCTTCCACGACTGAACTCGGGAATCATTAGTAATTCTTGCTAAATGGGCGATTTGCTCGGCCTAGTTTGTTTCATGTACTGAATAGCAATGAATTTTTTTAAGCGTAATTTTTTATTTTTTTTAATCTTTTAAATTTAAGATAAATGCAGGAATAAAACTCAGTTTTCGACAATTTTTCTTCACAATTTCAGGGAATAAACTAGCATAGCTGAGTGCAGGATTGTTAAGCCATTGCTGCAAATGTTTTGTAAAATTTACTCTTAATTGCTAGTTTGAAGTACTGAAGAACACCAATTGAGTTGCTATAGTTTCTGTTATAGTTTCTGTGAACAAAATTTTAATATAATCTTCGAAATCAATTCAGTTTTCTGTATTTTTTTCAAATAAGAATCCCGAATACCAGGTAATTAGGAAACTCTCCCAAGAAGTTTCCTTAAGCGACTTTCTCTGACCAAGAACCTCGAATTACTCCATTCATAAAAGCAGCACATCACGACTGCTGTAAATTCCAATCGGATGATCTGTACATGTCGTGCGCATTGTCTGTGATTCATTAGCTGTGATCTTGCATCGCTGGTTAAACAAGAAAGTGCGTTCCATGCTGTTTACAATCTCACGAATTTGGAGAGAGCCTTCAAACCACGGAAACGATTGCTATTTCTACAAAAATTCTCTCCTGCTTCGTATGTCCAGAAAGAAGGGGCAAATTGCAGAATGCCCCTTCATCACATCAGTCATTCAAGCTCCGCAACACGCTCTCTGCTTGCATCACTCCCTCCTGAAGAAGTAACTCAGTAATCAGATGTAAGCAATTTAAACAATATTTAGCAGCTTATTAGCTCAAGAGTTACATTATATTATTTAAAATTTCAGACATGGATTTCTTGAACAATTACACCGGTTATTTGTACCTATATCTACGTGTGGATCCAAATTAGTTCTACGACTTCTAGGGCATCCTATAGAAACCGTATCCTAAGCCGAGCATATGTGCATGTGTATGTAATCGAAAACGGCGGAAGAGAGAAAATAGCTCGTCCTTCGTCCTCACGAAAAACTGATTATATGCAAGAAAATGGGCTGTCAAATCAACCACGAAGGTAAAGTCCGGCTGAACAAAAGATTTAATTCAGAACTCGAACCAATTTTAAGCCAAGCTTCTTAATTAAGATTCAATGACAGAATCTTCTACAATCTACTGTCAGAGTGTTTGGGTTCGGGATTTTCTAAAAAAATGGAGTCGGCACTTTAGAAAAGAAAGTATTTTTGTTGCTCGTTGTAACGCTAGTGGTTTGATGGCAGCCGCACATCTGGAGTACAACCCAACGGACAGGAGACTGTGCGTAATTCAAAGCTAAGTCCACCAGCCGCACTTCTACGCAATGTCAATTTCATCCCTTCAGTTGCTGTAGGCCATGCTGTCCATATGAAAAAAACGTATGAAAATACAAAATGATTTTGACAGTGATTAAGTCGACCATTAGTAGCAGATCTTTGAAGACTTATGGTTATGGCAATATTGCTGGGCGTACACACTTGGCATACACAAAGTGCTGCGATTTTCAGCGGCAGTGAAATGGTCTGGTAAGATCATCACGCTACGAGGTAAAGGTCTGGCCCCAAAGGAATAATCTCTTCCACGGAAAGAAAAATTTCGAGCATGATTCTGGGGTAGAAAGAAGCAAAGTTCTTTCGCCCCCTCTACTCATAAAACTTGAACTCGTGAAGAATTTTTTTAATGGGATATAACGAGGTGGAGACGCTGTTCAGTGCCTCTGAGGACTATGTCTGCAGCTCATCGAGGCTGAAGTTTAAGAAGGCTTCTTCATTAGCTCATGGATTCGTGACGTTCTAAAGAATAAAAACTTTGGGCAAGTTCTGCAGATCTATGAGAAGGCAACATTTACAGACGCTGTACTGAGACATTGAAATCGAGAGATCGAGACGTTGACAACTGCTCTGAGATTGTGAATAATCTTGTTGAAAATTATCATCAACTAGACAACACGTGACCCATTGGGTCAAATAAAATTTGTCAAAATCAAACCGTATCCAGAAATATATACGGTTTCAAGCAAATAAGCAAGACGACCAGAGTTTTAGTATTATATAGACTAGATAGATAGATAGATTAGGCTGTAACACTTCCCTAAAAGTACATATCCTACGTTTTCACTTGGACTTATTCCCAAACCATTTCGCTGTGTCGCAACATTTATTAGGACATTTTGAAAATGGAACGGAGGTATGAGGGAAAATAGAACGTATATATGCTTGCTGTATACTTCTGGACAATGACAAGAGATTATTCAGAAAAGATAACGAGCGATTTACAAAAATAAAAGGTTTACTTCATTAAAGCCTACTAGCAGGACCCATGAAAATTTCACAGGAATTCAGATAAACAAACTTAAGATAAACTAGCCCATGAGAAGTGGTCCTCTCAAGTGTCGGACAGAGGTTAAAGATTCAGGGCAGTGATAGTCCGGTCTTGGAAGCAATTTTCTTCTCGATGATGCGAGTATTCTGAATCCTATTGGGGAAACTGAAAATGTGCCACGAAGGCTGGATTTTTATAGCAAAACATGTAACCCGTATCCAGGAAACTTCGCTCGAGACCTGAAATTTCACTTGCAAAGAGGCAGACCGCGACGGAACGGTACGTACGTACGTAGGTACAATCGTATTAGTATATATATCGCTTGAAGTTAATGTATTTACACATATAACCAGAGTTAGGCCCACTCAACAATACCTGACGTCATATTCATTTTTCTCGACTAAAAATTAGGGTAATTATGTTATTCTCAAGAACAATATAATTTCAAATGATATTTTCAACATTTTTATTTGATGTTAGTGTAAGTCAAAAACTCGAGCATATAAAAATCTGATGTCATATTCGTTTTTCCCGACCTAAATTCAGTGCGTTTTAGCTACTTTGAAATGAGAGAGAACTTCAAAGTGCATTTCTGCAGAACAGAATTATTATACGCTTTGTTTTGCAAGAAATAAGATTAATATTTTCGCGAGGGAACGCTGGATTTAGAGGCTCGACCTCATCGCACGTA